>PVIR01036282.1:0-15915 GCA_004026965.1 Petromus typicus
TGCCAGCTCCTCACAGCTGAGGTGGTGACAAACAGCACCGACTCCAACACCCCACTTCTCCAGAGCAAAGCTGGAGCCTCCCTGGGGTATAATCTTGGCATGTCTTGAATACAAAAAGCCAAACAGGCCTTTTAGCTGTGTTTCATTTGCATAGCCCAGCTGTTAAGCATCAAAATAAAAATCATAAACATCAACTGCAAATACTATAAAGAAAGGAAGGAGTATTTTGGAGCATGGTTTTCCCACCAAACAAAATTTTCCTTTTCATATCCTGTGTTCCAATCAAAATACATTGCATTATTTAACATGGATGAACATGTAAATGAAAATCCACTTTAGATTTCAATTCCTAGATTTTTCCTAGTTTTTATTAGTATGTCTGCATTACCTAATGATCATAAGGATTTGTACAGATATATAATATCCTCAATTCAATTTTCATTCATTTTCCCATCCTTTCTTCCTCGCTCTTTCCACCTCAAGATCCCTTTCCCTTTGAAAAGATCTGTCTCCCTACTCCCCATTGTCTTTTTTATTGCTCTTTATATTTTAGATTCTTTGTGTAGGAGAAACCAGTCAGTATTTAGGCTTGTGTGCAATTATTTCACTTAATATTAAAACTGAGATAGAATATAGCTTTTATAAACATCTATAAATTTAAAATAAAGTCCAAAAAGTTTTTTAGGAGAAAAAAGTCTTTATATGTACAGCTTGACATAGTCCAGCAGAATTTGTTTTCAGAGAGGAATCTAGTTTAGAAAGAAATAGAAAGGATTATGCTTCACAAACTGCTTTGTTCAAAATATCAAATTTCACAGGTGATTTGCTCTATAATGACAATGCATATTGTATCCCATAATGACAATGCATCATCTCATGTTTATTAAATCAAAGAACTTGATAACCCAGCACTGATATCAAAAAAACATTCTTAAAGATCTGGCCAAAAGCCAAATTCCTTAAAGTGTAAAGCATTTGTTCAGTTTGTATTCAAAGAAGTCACAGACATAAACTTAAAAACCTTCTGCACTGACTTTCCTCACTACAAGATAAATCAGTTTATATGAAATCAGACAAATTATAAGCAATATCACAAAATGGATAACCTTCTGCATCAAAAGCAAGTCTTTATCTACACAAAATTCAAATCTCTAAATGGAGGACTAGACACCAAGTATATGTAATGTGGGAGAAATTTCCTCTGGAGAGAAATTGGTTGGAAGGTGGCTCAGAATTCTCACCTCAACCTGAAAGGTCTTGGAAGCCTTGGACATGGCATCATGTCAAACCTGGCATCCTTGAGTTCCAGGTCTGCAATGCTCTGCAGGGCATGTGTGCCCCTGTCAGCAAAAGACTGGGACCACGATAAAGGAAGATTTTTGCTCTTCATTAAATCGATAAAGTGTGCTTTGTATGGGGTGTTTTCTCTTTTTATTTGGTATGGATTTAACAGAGTAAAAATATATACTCTCTTTGAAATAAAAAAGATTCATAAAAATTTAAAAAAGATTCATATTTCATATGCTCCTGAGAAGTTTACTATTTGAAGCATTAGGCTGAAAGAAATTCAAGTAAGGGAGACTAGGATAAAACCATTCTCTACATCATTTAAGTAACTCAGATTTAATATTTGGAAAAGGATCAGTGAAGGCTATGGAAGCTCATATTGTTACTGTTTTAGAACATTGCCTGCATTGTTCATACACAAACAGTTCCAGTATTTGTTGTTGAGAACATCATCCAAATTCTTTTATTTTGAGTGAGGAAATGCTATTGATGAATCTTGCCAAAGTGGAGGCCAGTCCAGCCCTGCGGTTTGCATATTTGGTCTCAATAACCCTGTTTTAATTTGTCTGCATTGTGCACTGGGCATATGTTTGCTGTAAGGCTGTTTCTGAAATTTTCTGAAAATAGATTTTAAAAATGAATAAAATACTTCATGACTGAAAAGAACAGCAAATCTTTCCATAATGCAAAAGTAGTTTTTGTTTTGTTTTGTTTTTTAATTAGGCACTGGTATCTGTGCATTTACATGTTTGGTAATATTCAAACACTGGTGTATTTAGTATTCCTTAAATTGAGCCAAATGCATTTGATGGGTACCACAAATAATCAGTCTGTACCTAGCAACATCAGTAACTTAAGCAAGTTTCTATTTCATAAAATAGCTCTGTTTCGATGGCCATTTTGTATCTTTATAATTCATAAGATATTCTTTATAGTCATGTTATTTAATAGATCCCTCCAGCTTGCTCTGAGCAGGTACCATAATTCATTTCCCTGACACTCACTGATTGATTATCTGGTCTATGTGTAGGAAAGGAGAGGGCGGTTCATGGATTAGCGGAGGCCAAGAGGGTTGGCTCCATATTTCAAGAGGTGAAATGCTTTGACAACTTCCTCTAGTGATGTCACTGTCCATGTCTGAGGGAAGAGAGGGGAGGACATGGCGGACGTGCTTCCCTGAAACCAACTGCATGGAACTTCTGGACTAGTCTACCTGGAATCCTTCCTCTAGGATATCAAGAAACTACCATGTTCACAGGAGTAATATGATAACTACGGAAAGTCCAGTGCAATCTTTGGTAAGAGGAAGAGAGCATCATGCTTCTTGCCCTGTGCAATCACAATTGAGATAAAACATAGTCAGAAGGAGGTTTAAAGCAGCAGCTGAAAGCATGATTCTAATTACACCTATCTGGTTAACTTAGACAGGTATCACCTGATATGTAGGAATGACAGAAACTGGGCCCTGCATTTTTGGGTATTTTTGTTGGTCTGTCATAGTGAAGTTTATACTGGATGGACTAGACAGCAGAGTTTTAGTTCCACATGTGCCTCGGAAGTCACATGTTACAGGTGTTTACTTGTAAGCATCCTGGTGAAGAATCTACTCATGGCTTGCAAACAGTGTCTTCCCACTGTGTCCTCCATGCTGGAGACAAAGAGTGAGAACTCTGATATCTTTTCTAGTAGAGAAGCTAGCCCAGAACTCCAACTGTGAAGGAATTATCTTTAATTACCCCAACAAACACCCTACCACTAAATATAATCACATTGGGGCTGAAACTCCAACATACAGATTTTGGAGGAACATAGCTAAGTCCATAAGAACCACTCAAAACTGTGAGCATTCTGTGTAACAGTGGAAAGCAAATGTAGAGAAGGAGACGAGACTAATGTAGCACTGCCTGAAGGCCAGAGAGGCCAGAGAGGCTGCTTGACCAGAGAGTTTCTCCCTGGGTGTTTTTTTTTTTTTTTTTTTTTAGGCAGGGTCTTGCTTTGTGGTTCAGGCTGGCCCCGAGCTCAACCTCCAACTCACATCACAGCAATCCTCCTGCCTCTGCCTCCCAAGTGCTGGGATTACAGGCGTGAGCCACCACGCCCGGCACTGTGGTATGTGGTACTGGTTGCTGCGGGGCGTGAGTCTCCACACCCAGTATTGTATGTGGTTACCGGGGAATCGAAGCTGGGCCCTTGTGCTTGAAAGACAGGCGCCAGAACCACTGAGCTAAATCCTCAGCCCTCCTGTTGTTTGAAATGCATTGGTTCAAGCTCCACCTTCAACCTAGTGAGGTGGAATCCAGATTCAGCTCACCTGGAGGAACAGAACAGTGTAGGAAATTGTTGCTGCCAAATTCATAATATTGCACTGGAATCTAATCCCACAACTAGAATTGCCAGAGTTATTCATTGCAACCCTTTTCACATTTTTAGGAAAAAACTGGTTAGAAAATTCATTTGTATTATTTCTGCTATTGCAGGAAAAAGAAAGCAACTTCAAAAATACCCAAAAATGCAGGGCCCAGTTTCTGTTATTCCTACATATCAGGTGATACCTGTCTAAGTTCAAACTTCATTCCTAAACATTTTTGACATATTTTATTATGGACTATTAGATTTTCCCCCAAATAATTCAGGAAAAAATATTCTAACCATGTATACAAAATAAACTTTTACTTAATTGTACATTATAATACATTTTGTTCATCTTTTACCAGTGCTCTGTGGTTAAAAATGGCATTACTTTTTTAATAAATAGGCATATATTTTCTACAATTCAGAGGATGCTATGTTACTTATAACGGAATTTTCAATTATGCAACATTTTAAAGTAACTAAAAAATTTATTCCATGATGTCAAAAATGTAGAATTATACCCACAAAGCTTAATATTTTGGCACAGTTCTAGAACAGTGTTAAATAAATCAAAACCCCTTTTACAGCTGACATTTATGGTCTCTACCATATCTTTCCTTAATATTCTGTCTAAACATTAAAACAGATGAAATAAACAAAAGAATATAATATTCTTTGCTAAGGAGGAACAAAAATATTAGCATTAGGAAATAACTGAAAAATATCATTAGGTGTTTTTAGACTGTGGTTTGCAATAAAAGTATTTTGAAGGTAATAATATGTGAGAATTTGAAAGAATATATTTTAATATTAGCTTGTTTATGGGTTAATTTTGCAGTACAATATTCATATTCATGCATGAGTTCTCAGTGTGTATTTAATTAAAAAGCAATGTAGATTAATAATGGAATGACTTGCATAATTATTAGCTAAATTGCAATAAATATAAAGCCCATGCTGCTAACCTATGAGTTTTCCTTAATCCATCTACATGGTGATTTTTAAATGTGAGCTGTGGTACAAAGCTATAACAACTTCTAAGAAACATAAAGAAATCCGTGAATGATGAGGCATCAGTACTGTACTATGGGTCTCTTCCTGTACTTGTAATGTACATCTAAGCAGACAGACATGTCTGAGGTGGTCCAGGAGTCGCTGTGGAGTCAAGCTGTGCCGAGGAGGTGGCAGCCTCTTGTGATCACATCCTCGAGGGAATCGTAGAGCACAAGGCATAATGTCTAATCCCTCAAAAGTGTGATTATGTCATGAAAACCACACCCCACTGAGCTGCCTTACTGCTGTTATAAAAAAAAGTCTTCTTTATGGGAAGTTCTTTTGTGTTGTAAGAAGATGAATCCCACAGTTAAGAATGTTAAACAGCAGTTTCAGCAGAGTTCTGTAGTTCACACAGATTAATCTACTCCTTTGGAATATTCATGATTCAATCAGAAGGCTCTCTCAGTCTCAGCAATTTTACCATTGTGAAATAAACTAGGTACATTCTGATGAAACAGCCTGTGCCTGGCAAATACCTTCATTAATTTTCTGAAAGTATTTTATGGATTCTGTTACCATCAAAGAACATTTCTTTGTAAAGGCAGACACCGTCCCGCTAAAGCAAATTTGGTATTATTGAAAAACTTGATACTTGAGAAAAACAGGATAAAACCAAACATTATCAAGCAAAGTGCATTGACAATGCAAATGAAATGTGCACGGTTTAATTATAATTGTGTATTAACTGAAGAACTGGGGATTACAAATGATGTGTCTCTGGTGAAGAGTTTGGCTGAGGATATTACATATTCATTAGTGTTCCATTTTTATTCACTAAATGTTCAGTTCTCTGTCCTACATTCCAAACCTCCATAACTGAAATGAAAATTTTTAATTTAGAAGACCATGTTAATATATAAAAAGGCAACAAAATTAAATATCAAATAGTATTGTTTTCTCACTAGTCTGCATCTGTCATCAGATTAGCAAATTGTGACGATTCTGTATAAAGCCAGAGCATTCTATAAATGCTAAGAAGTTAGATTTAAAATGTGGTCAAAGCATCCCTGAAGGTTCAGTTTTCTTGAGGATAAGTGGGGAAAGGGGTTAGGCAGCTGTCAGCAACTTGTGGAGACCCCATACCTTAACTGGTAACATAACTGAAGTAAAAGCCCAATTTAGATTAAGTACAAAGTCATTGCAGTGTTGAACATACTGTGTCTGAGAAAGAGGAGAAAGGATATTTCAGTTGAAAATCTTCACCTTATATAGGTGATTCTCATTGTGCAAACTGCATTTCTAACACATTTATTCTCATTTGGCATCTGCTTTCCAAGACTGCCTCTGGTTACTTCCATGATTGAAATTTAAGTAATTTACATTCATAACTTTGAAAAAAATCAGAAGTAAGGGCAATATGATATCTCTGCTTAGAAAGTTGTTACAATGATCAGTTTTTTCTGAACTTTGGGAAATCACTATTAACAATGAAAGGAAATCACTAATTATGGTTTTATATTTTATTGTAAGTTAAAGTGACTCATTTAAATATGTGGGTCTAATTTTATATTATCACTAATACTTTAACAGATACTCCATATAATTTCTAAGTATTTAGTGATTTTTAAAATATATTTTTAAAAAAATCTCATAATTGTTAGATAACACAAGATTTCTGAAATGTACGAGATCCTTCTTATGCTGAGAGAAAATACTGATATACAACAAATGACACATGAGATTCATAATTGGCTAATGGCTAATGCCTATGGAGTGCAACAGTGTGAATTTTCCTCAAGATATCTATTTCTAAAAAGCAATTTGAAAAACTTGACTGAATGTCTGTTAATTTGTTCAATATGCTTGAAAATCCTTTGAACCTATTTATATGTGTATACTTATATCTATGGTAACTTAATCTCCAGGGAATAAGTGTCCAAGCTTCAACATTTGTAGATTTAGTCATGATTAATAAAATTTCTTGATGGGAAAGGCATAGTTTTATCAAATTATCAGATCACAAAAAAGGAAAAGCAGGGTTGAAGTGGGAATTTCTAGAATCTTCTCTACTATTTACAGGTAAACTATGTTTTTAATTTTATCTGTGGTTAGATTTCATGATTCCCTTACTCATTAGCTTTTGAGAATGATGACTATGTCAAGGGGATAACCAGAGAGAAACCGCTGAACAACTTACAGAAAATATACGCTGAACAGTACTTTATGATTATCAAAAGATGACTCACTTTAAGACACACAGAGATTCTTACAAGGGACACTGTACAAGAAAATGAATATGATGCAAGGAAACTTTGCCACATCTAGGAGGAAAAACAATTCATACTGTCTCTGTTATGGTGACTACATGGATGCAAGAGCTGTGCTTCCCTTAGCATCTCTCTATACAGAACCGACTTTCCCATTCTTCATTTGACGGACACCCCCAGGGTTCTGTGATGAGTGTGGTTCTCCCAGAAATCCAACCTCCCAGTGAGGTATTACTAGTTCAGAAATTTCACTGGAAAACTGTCTCCCTAATTAGATGCTGGAAAATCTGAGAAATCTAGATTGTAGGCTTTAAGTGTTTTTTTTTTTTCCCTTCAAAAGGAAGATGGAAAAAGGAAAGAGTGAAGAGAATTTGACTCTGTTGATCCAGAATTTTTTAGTCATGAGTATTTAGAAAGGTCACACTATAGTAACGCATTGGAATGACTTGGCCTGCTCACTAGGATGAATATTCACACTTGTTGTCCTGCAAAGATCCAGACACATCTGACATTTCTTTCCACCACAGTGGTTTGCCACTGAGGAAAATGTAAAATGATCTCTTCTGGAATTCTAGGATACTGTCTTACATAATAAAATTATAAACTAACTCAAGCAAATTCGCCCATATCAGAAATGATTTGACATCATTTCTCTTTGGCATTATTCCATTTTAATGGCTGCTGTACATGAGATAATTGAAGAAGAGAAACAACACTTATGTGGAGTGCTTAGGCAGCTCAACTGGGGACTGTAAGACACCTTCAGAGGAAGATCACAGGCAACAGTCCATGTTTTGTACAGATCTAAGCCTGGTGGTCAGTGATTCTTGGTCTCACCTGGATGCTATTATGGGGATGAAAAATCAAACCCCAGGGGATTAAGGCAAGTTTTACTTTCACTCATGACCATTAATTAAAGAAATCCCTTTTGAAATTCTTAGGCCTATTTTAAGACCTACTTTTACTCTACTGTTATTTTTGTCTTTTCCCCAGGTCAGTCATGTCCCATAGTTCACAGTAACATCTCAAAACGTTCTCATTTTGGGTGACACTGTTTGGTACCCACGACATAAAGAAAGGAAGGTTTAAGGTAGCTCATGGTTTCAGTATATAATTGGCACACTCCAAGGAAGAAATGTCAAGAGGGAAGAAAAAGGGAGAGAAAACATGGTGAGTTCATGGTGACAGGAAAGCAGAGCAGGAGAATGATGCTAGGATTAAATGACCGAGGGACTACAGCTAGTGCCTAATATGCCTCCCTGACCTCCACAAACACAATGAACAGTATTCATCTTTCACTTTTGTGGGTTTTCACTGCATCTTTGACTTGATTTCCACAGCTTCACCTACCACACACTCAGGGCAACCTCTCCTGGCCTCTCAGCCTTTACTTTGAAATTTGGGTAATTTTGAAATATTACAGTAGGAGCCAAACTCCCTTGGACTATGTCCACACCAGCCTCTGAGTGTGACGAGGGCAGAGAACAGTAAAATGGATCATGGGGAATCACTTCTATAGGACGGAGCAGGCACACTAGGGACTTCCTCAAATGAAGGTTAGATAGTTTTGCACCTCTGAGTCTGCAATGGGCAGTGTCTTGCTAATTCCCAAGATGCCCCCAGACATCTTTCTTCTTATCCCTGTTCAAAGTGCATAGTTTCTTTAGGGTGGTGTACTCTCTTTAGAATCACACATTCTTCGGTTCCAACTTTATACCTGCTTCTTTCTGAACCAAAATTTAAGCTTTCAAATTGTTCTGCCTTCCTCCCTCAAGCTACATTATAAATCTTGCTAAAACCACCAGGGCTACCCATGCCACAGCCTGAATGTTGGGCTGTTTTAAGAGTTCCTCTGCAAAATTAATTAGTCCACCCATTTAAATAGTATTCTATTCCAACTAAGAATATGGATAAAATGTACACCAATTTTCTTCCAGAGTGTAACACCCATGACCGCTAGTCCAGATGCCAATAAAATTCTGTATCCCACTGAATATTCTTGAGCCTGACTTTTACTCTTCAGATTCCTTTCTGCCTTATTCCTGAATTCTTATTGGAATTTTGTGTACTGAATAATAAATCTTCTCTAGCCCGTATCTCTAAATCTTTCCAAACTTCTCCAGAAGACACATTCCAGAGGCTTCTAAATGACCTGGTCAGGTACAGTCATTGCAACAGCCCCACTTCTGGTATCAGTTGTCTGTGTTATTCAGCTTTACCTTTGCTGAGGAACAACACCTGACAAATCCCATTTAACTAATGGTCAGGAGATCAATACACAGTGGGCAGGCTCCAGGGTAGAGGCCTCCCTCCAGAAACACATAGTGAAGAAAAAACTGCTCGTTCATGATCATCTGGAAGCAAATTGGAGAAACATCACCAAAGAAAAATGGGTAAGGCACTAAGGCCAAACCTGCATAACCCACTCAGGTGCTTATTTTAATAATTCTCAGGATGTTTCAAGTGAAATGAAGTTGACATATCAGTAACGGAAGTCATAGTAATGTTAGTGGAAATTGCTTGGCATAGTAAAATGTTCAAGCTATAAAGACATAAGTGAACTATTCTTTCATATACAAACTACATAGATAGATAGAGAACATTCTTGCTTTTAAAGATAAAACCTTTATACTTTCCCTTGGGGAAAAAAAACATTTGTAATAATGTGCTTATACAAAAATATCTACCTTTCAAATTCTTTTTGACTGTTTCTAGTAGGTCTTTACTATTAGAACTTATTACTTTGTACCAGAGGATTAAGTAACTATAATAAGATATTTTGCCAAAAAAGTAGGATGAGAGAGAAAAAAACCGAAATTAATGCCTTATGAATGCATTCTGTTAGTCAGATATTATGCTAGTCAGTGTTTCATATCACAGTGAAACATCGGCAGCAAGCTAAGTCCATGAAAAAAAGACACCCTCAGTTATACCCATGCAGGCTGAGAGTTCAAGTTCAGATAGTCACATAGTTTGGCTCTCAGTGAGACCTGTCTTATCTGCATCACAAAACAGCTGACTATACTGAAACAGTGTGAAAATATACAGGGAAACAGTTATAACTAAACAGAGACAAAAGGCAATTCAGGACTTGAACTTGTTCTTGTAACACTTCACACTCCCCTCCACAGAAACTTCCTAATCCCTTCCAAATACCACTCCCTTGAAAGCTACAGATCTCCCACAGGAATTTTAAATGCTCCACATCAACTCTCCACCAACAAACTCATGACCAAGCTTCCACCATGTAAACCCTCGAGGTGCAAACCACATCCACATTCAAATCCAAATCATATATATCTCCCATCAAAATACGTGTACACACTCTAGGGGGAAAAAAAGTATTAGCGTGATGCTCTGTGAACGTATGAAATCACCATCACTGACCCGTAGAGAAAAAATTGAAAACACAGGTGCAACAATCTCAACAACCAGGGTTATTGAGGCCACAGTTTGCTAATACATGTCTGGAAGCTCCTGGACACCACTCTGAGCACCTTTTGTAATTGTAGAGCCCAAAGGTAATTTGTATTAATCTCATGATATCTTGATAAATTTAGTATTAAAATGCTTATACAACCTTTTCTTTTCCTAGAGTGTGTGTACAACCCTTTTGGCAGACTCTGCATATAGTCTTGATAGAAATAACCTTATAATATAGGTCATCAGTGCTAGAAATGAAATGTTAACACAAAGTGACCTTTTTGTTTCTGTGTAACTTTTCTATTGCACACAATTGTTTCAGTAGGATGATATCATGTTTTGATATATTCTTGGTTTAAATATAGCCATTAAAAATCAATACTGTTCCAGGCGAGGGTACTGTATTTTTAGTTTTAAAGTTATATTTACTTACATGAGCTAAAACAAAGAAGCTGTTCTGAACTGATAAGACTCTGTAGAAAGCCATAATCTGTAGCTGTATTAAGTCCAAGAAATATTCCTGGTAGGCTACAGCAGCTCAGATAATTCATGAAAACAGGAAAACCGGGAGATGAGAGTATGCAGGACAGCAGTGGCTGGTGGAAGAGAGAGACTGCGTGATAAATAATCTCTAGTCTCTTCTTTCATTGTGCCTCTTACTTAAAACTCGAATCCTCAGATAGTATCCGGTTAGCCAAGCTTGTATTCTGCAGCGTCCCTTGGCTGACCCCAGATGGAGAAAGCCCAGGGCGCCTGTGGTTACTGTCAGGTATAGCAATCACTGGGTTTTACTTTAACACAGAAACTGCACGGAACAGAGAGAAGCAACTTTCTAAAAACAAATGAACTACATTAGAAAAGACCAAAGCTGATAGGCTGACAAAATTATACAACTTTCTACTAGTAATGTTTGGAACAGTTGAAGGGAAAAGAAAATACATATAGGCCAGTGAGGCTAGAGAATTGGAAAGGGCCCATGTTGACCTGCGAGGATATTTAATATTTTCATGAATTTTATAGTTTGATCATTTATCAACAAAACACAATGGTCACATTTTAAAAGCCAGACTAGTATTTTCTTAAATTAGCACAATATGTCATTGAGAAAAACTTCCATGTACAATTTTTTTTCTTTTAAGGATTGGCAAATGACTATTTTATGAGGTGATACATTGCATTTGACTAAGAAGACTTGACAATAAGTATCATTAAGTATAATAATTATAGGCAATTTTGAATTAAGCTATGAAAAGAGAATATATGATGACTAGAAAACATTAGGCTTTTTGTTGAGGTTAATACTAGCTATTAAAAACTATCCTTGAATCTGAACTAACACACTATTTATAAAATTAGTCATGAGGTCTTCCATTCACTGCAGAGCCCCTTTGAGTACCTGAATCTTTCACACTCAAATCTCTTGTAAAATGACACAGTATTTATATATAACCTAGGCAAATACTTCCCATAAAAAACCCCTAGATTACTAGTAATACCTGATATATTCCAAATGTTATATAAATCTTTTATACTGTATTGTTAACAGAATGACAAAACAGTATAAATGACATACAGCATTCAGAATATATGGAAACATTCTGTGTATGTTCAACATAGATGAAAACTTTATTTTGGATATATCTCATCTGTGTTTGGCTAAACTCATGGGTGTGGCACCCAGTGATATAGAAGGTGAACTGTATATTTATTTGGTTTGTATTTTAAACTATATTTAATTAAGGTTGTAGAATAAAAAATATATTGGACCTTGTGTAAAGTGTCTGCCACAAGGAATTTCTGTCACTTGGGATTTCCTAGTGATAAGTGTCTTTTACCATTCATTGGAGGAAGCACCTTTAGATCAAACTGGAGTGTATGCTACAAGGCAATGGTGGGGCAATGGTGGGGACAGTTCCAGGATGAGACCAGGCTCCTAAAGACCCAATGGTTACAGGGTTGCTGACAAGGCCAGGAAGTAGGGCTGGAGACTAAGTTTTGTAAAAACAAAAAACCCACCCAATGAGTGTCAAGGAAGGGACCCTGCGAGGTACTACGAGGTGACTCACTCAGAGGTGGCGTGGGAGCCAAACCTCCCCCTGTTCATGCACAGTCAGAGCACTACCGCTTGTCGAAGAAAACCTCACACATTTAAGGTCAGAAAAACTGTTTTTCCAGAATAAATGTTTTAATCAACTAGCTGAAAAGTAATAAGAAAAAAAAATGCACATCCTTTCTCTTAAAATGATTATGAACCGAAGTTTTCCCTCAGATTACTATCTTTAGTGGGAAATTCTAATTGAAAATAACCAATTCCCAGATAATTAATCTTGGGGGTGAAGGCAAACAGATTTTTATCATTTTATAGTGTGCAATCTAAATGTGAATCCTCCAAATAGTCAATCTTATACTTGCTCAATCTATCAAGAAAGCTTAAGCTTGAGAATCTCTATCTCCTTGATTCTTATCTCTGAAGGAGTGAGTGTTCTAACAAGATAGAAACATAGTACACGTGCTGCCAAAGTGATCCCAGGAACACAGGGACAATGCCTGATTTTCTAGTTTTTTGCTCTTAGACTGATATGTGCACTCCCTGCTCAGGTTGGTGAGAAAATGAGTTTTAAAAATAGTCTTAGTATAGATGTAATGCCTTCACACACAAACACAGAATTTTATCACTCTTGTACCACCCCAAGACTGTTTTACAAATGGAAATTTCATTTCTCTGGTCTTGCCCACTGATTTGAAGAGCCAAATCAGAAATACGTCATTCAGGTCAATAACTAATTAGATGTTATTCATTATTGACTGTGCAGTGGATTACAATATAATTAGGCTTTAAATGGGGGACTCCTGGAAGTGAACAGGAAAGTAGAGGGTCTTAAAATGTTATGTATTCACACTATTTATATTATTTTAATTGTGTATACAAGTTATATGATTATATATCAAAACACTAAAACAAATACTTTTCAGAATTTTTGAAATAATCTTAAATATTAATACTTGATATCATACATATATGTGCTCAAGTTATCTTTACTTTCTTTTTATGGGATATCATTTTTTACATATGTCTATTAATTTAAAAGACATTTAAATGAGCATCTAATGAATATTTGAAGGAATGTTTAAGAACTACTGAAGCATTCCTGTTTTCTGCGTTGCCTGTCTGTCCCTCTTTCCAGGAAATGGATGCACTAAGATTTTTGTGAGTGTCTAAAGACCCATCTCCTCTTCTCAGTTTATCAGCTTCCACAATTCTATACCACACAATCAAAAGAAATTTAGTGTCCCCACAATGTCACTCTATGCTTCCTTCATGTTATTGCGAAGTGACACAAACATTGCTCTTGAGATCCTGCTGTATGGTGAGCTCACAATATTAAATTTCTTAATATACACAGTATACTATGTCCACCTAATGTTAGGGTGTCAGAAAGAGAGGTCAAGACAGATATGAGTTAACACCCACCTGGCACGCAGATCTAGATAGTATCATTTGACTGTACACCTGAGATCACAAGTAGAGTTCTTGGTATGTGTCAGCCCTGATTACTAGTGGCTACATTGTGCTCTGGGCTGCACAGAATTCTGAAACTGCATAAAATAGTCCAAAATACTATGATAATCACACACTTGCAGTGGAGTATATGCTGGGAAGGTGACAATGTTTATTATCTCTAAAAGGTAAGAATAACTTTTGACCCTTATAAAGATGCAAAATTAGACCAGAAATCACAAAATACCATATCCACAAGGATAACACAATAAACATAAGTAAGTTCAGGAACTTAGCAGAAGAACAGGTCACCTGGAGTGGCTTCTACAGGAGGACATCAGCAAGTATCCAGCACTGAGGGCCAACTCTGCTCTCAGCCTGCAGGGTCACTTACGAGAGCATTCGGTTTTCGACAGAGGTCAGAAAGCAAGACTCCTCCAGTCAGTCTCCTCATTTTTCATTGTCAACCACCAACTCAATTTTCAAAAAAATCTTGGCCATACCTAATGACACAATCCTGTGGTTATTATACCTTAAAAACGTATCTTCCTTGATCTTTCCTTTCGTTTCCTTTCCTCCCTCCCTCTTTCTCTCCTTCCTGTTTCTGTCTCCTGTCTCTTTTTGCCCATTGAACTGATTTGCTTTAAACAAAATCAGTTACAGAATCTTAAACGGTGCACTCTTCAGGTGCAGATGAACTTCCACGGTAAACTCCTGTCACTGCCACCAGCAAGGACTTCAAGCAGCTCTTTGCTGACAGTTTTGTAGAAGGTGATACCTTCTGCAGACCTTATGGTTAAAAAATGAGCTAAAGGATGAAAGGAAACGACACACACAAACTTCAACGTTATCTAGTAACATGTTATGTAGCTCCTCAGGACTTGAAAACATGTTTTGTTTTAATAAAAGGAAGAAACTAAGAGGAGAATTATACTGAAAATCCTGTAAGCATTTTGGATTCACCTTAACTTTAACACCTTTTGGATAACTACAGTTCGGTAAGGGTAATCAGCTCATTGTGACAAATGTTTGGTACTCCAGCTCTCTTGCTCCCAGCAGAATTCCCAAGCACACTGTCATCAGTGCTGGAGACAAACTCTTTAACGCATCACCACAAGGTTGAAGTGGTTTTCTACAGTGTAACGTGCCTCCTAGAAGCTGTGTTGAAATTTAATGGCTGTGTTACCAGCATGGAGACATGGGGCTTTCAAATGGGAGGAGGCCATGCTGTGGATGGATTAAGACAACTGTCTCAGGAATCTAAGGCCACAAGCCAAGTAAGTTGTTTATAATTTTTCCAGTTTGAAATGTTCTCTTCTAGCATCACAAGTGGAATAGGACACATCCTTACAGGTGTGGAAAGATCAAGGGTATTGACTGTGAAGTAGGCAGTTTTCCTCTTGCTGGAAAGGCTTGTTCTCACCCACTGCACTAACAGAGCTTTCTGGGTCATAGAGTAAGAACATCTCTGTGGTGGAGCTCAGGGGTTACTCGAATGATCTGCATATCCATGCTAATGTGTGTGCTGACTTATTTAGTCCTTAATAAGTCTTATTTAGTCTTATTTAGGGTATCTGTTAGGCAATTTGAGCACAAGCTGTTATAATCGGGGAGACAAAGAATGGGAATGCTCTGCCCTTAACCGTGTTTCTCAACTTTTTCTGATTTTCACACACTTCCGCAACTGACCGAAAGTTACCATTCCTGACTCGGGAAACATTCATGACTCTTCACAGCAGGGTAAGGGTATTTTCATTGTCTTGATTTCGTTTAAAGTCTTTCTGATATATGCAAAACAAGAAACATGATTTTAATTTCAGTATCAGAAAATTAGACCTGCCTTTTGAATTTACTCAAAACTGTCTGATGTTTTGGAACTTATGCATTTGGGGAAATGGAAATATTGTTTTAAAAAAGTACTAAAACCAAAACTGACACACACACAAAAGAAATAACAATAACAGCAAGTAAATAGCAACAAGATGATGAAATAGATTCCACTAGTTATTTTCCTGGTGCAGTCCTGTGACAGCACTCTGAAAAGTCTATTATTTATTATTTTAATCTATGATTTTTAATCTTGGGTCACAC
>PVIR01036283.1:0-15865 GCA_004026965.1 Petromus typicus
TTTTTTTTTTTTTTGAGGCAGGGTTTTGCTGTAGAGCCCAGGCTGGCCTTGAATTCACAGAGATCCTCTGCCTCCTCTTCCCAAGTGGATTGCAGATGTGTGCCTCCATGCCTGGCTCTCTAGTTGTGTGTTCAGTAACATGGGTTAGTTATCGTGTGTCAGTTATCATGTGCCAACTGTGAGGAGAATTGGCTGTTTACAAACACTGAAATCTCATTAGAGTGGTCTTTCAAAGCTTGGGTGCCGTAGGGAAGAAGACATCCTTGGTGCTGAGAAGCGTGGGGCTCCTCAGTGAGGTTTCAGATATTGAGTTCCTTTCTCCATAATAAAGGTGACCTGGAGACAAACAGAAAAACCCCAAGCAAGCAGAGGTCAGTCTTTATTCTGACTGAGGGTAAACCTCCTCTTGTAGTTTGCAAAAACAGTAGGATATTTCTGTTTTTTTGTTTTGTTTTGTTTTGTTTTTTTTGAGACAGGGTCTCACTTTGTGGTTCAGGCTGGCCCTGAGCTCAGCCTCCAACTCACATCACAGCAATCCTCCTGCCTCTGCCTCCCGAGTGCTGGGATGACGGGCGTGAGCCACCACGCCCGGCACTGTGGTATGTGGTACTGGTTGCTGCTGGGGTGAGTCTCCACACCCAGTACTGTATGTGGTTACCGGGGATCGAACCTGGGTCCTTGTGCCGGAACCACTGAGCTAACTCCCCAGCCCAGGATATTTCTGTTTTTATGTATGCGCTAAACAGCCACGCCCTAGTACCCTGAGGAGGAGGGTTTTTTCCCCGGTAACGTAGACTGAACCTAGGCCCTGGTATGAGTTACCCACGCACTCTGTCCTGAGCTCCATCCCCACCCCTTTTTTTTTTTTAGGTTTTTTGAGACAGGATCTCACTTTGTAGTTCAGGCTGGCCCTGAGCTCAGCCTCCAACTCACATCACAGCAATCCTCCTGCCTCTGCCTCCCGAGTGCTGGGATTACAGGGATGAGCCACCATGCCCGGCACTGTGGTATGTGGTACTGGTTGCTGCTGGGCGAGAGTCTCCACACCCAGTATAGGTACGTGGTTACCGGGGATCGAACCCGGGTCCTTACGCTTGCAAGACAGGCGCTGGAACCATTGAGCTAAATCCCCGGCCCCTTTTTAATTGTTCTAAAATTAGTACATGTTTGTCTTCCGTGATTACATTCCTTACTGGGAGTTGTTACAGGTGTACATAATGCATCTTAATTCTTTTCTCATCTCCTTCCCCTCTCCTTCCTGTCTCTTCCTCCATCTCTTAGGACCCTTCCCATTCTTTTTATTTTCCCAGCCCTCTGTAAAATTTTTGAGACATGGTCTTCTGAGTTGCCCAGGTTGGCCTCAAACTTGGCCTCCACCTCCCAAATAGGAGGAAATTAATTTCACGTGGGATCAGTGCTCGGCGCGAGGAATAAGTACAGGCCCGTGAATGTGCATTTCTTCAGGACGGCAGGGGCAAACCAGCCCACCCTGGCGGCTCTGCCCCCCTCCCTCCCTCCCTGACTACTTTCGGATCACCTGTGGCTCGACACCTGGTGTCCAGTCACGGAGGCTTTGGAAACACAGTGAAGTCATCCAGCCTCACTGCCTACTGCCTACTGCCATGCAGGGCTCTGCGAAAACAGCGTTCACAGCAGACACTACCCTTCGGGAAGGGGGAATGAACGGGCGGTATGTAGACCCAGACCCTACTTGTTCAGGCCAAACGAGAGACACCAAAGAAAACTGGTTTACCAATGAATTCTGTCACAGAGCAACCATCATATTCATTTATTTGTCGTCTAAAATAATTAAATAACATGCACCTTCCCACGAGTGGCCTTATGGGTCATGGCCAGCATAGAACTTGGACAGGAAGTCCTTTGGCCTCGGTTCTTCTGTTTCGTGGAAGAACCGCATAACGTGAGTCCGCTGCTTCCACACTTTAATCGTTTCCTCCAGTTCCATCTTTCCCTAAACAGATGAGGGGAGAGGTGGTCAGTGACGTGGTCACGCTGGAAAGTCAGCACACCTGTCCTCGACACCGCCGTGTTGAATGGCTGGCCAAGGAACGGCCCTGTCTGGGCATGTGGAACACGAGTGGGGCAACTCGTGCCAGGACAGGCTTCTAGGTTAACGGGCTATGAACAAACACGCAACCAGACTAGCTTAACTTACGGTTCTGTTAAACATTTCTTCCGTATTATTCACTGGCCCACACTGAAATGTCTAGGGTGACCGGCCAGAGACAGGAAATCTGGCCCACAAAATCCGGCCCACGATTTGCCTTCTCTGCACAGGACTCGGCTGACCCGCCAGCTGTCAGCGCAGTAACTTCCAGAGCTGGTGTTCAAGAACCCAACTTTCCTCTTCATGGTGCTTTTTAGTTCTCAAATGTAATCCCAGTGGTTTTCTCCTCAACAGTCTTTGCCCCCTTCACATCCTCGGCCCTTTGCAAGGTTCTTGCTTAGTGGCTCAGCCTGGGCTTGAACTTGGGATCCTCTGGCCTCGGCCTCCCAGAGTGTGGGATTATAAGCATCTGCCACCATGCTTGGCTTCTCTTTTAACAATTTTAAAATCTATTTAAGCAGGTGATATTCTCCAAGTTTACTCATTTGAAACACACAACAATAGCTGCCAAGCCCATATCTGCTTTTTAAACGTGGACAGGAAACGTCTTATAAGACCAAAAAGCATGGGACAGGGTCTGTCGGGAGGACCAGTTACCTTAATCACCAGCAGATCGACCACCCTGGGGTCTGTGACGTGGGCGTTCTTCATGAACATTTCTCGGACTTTATCTCGTCCCTCTTTCACAGGGATGTCTAGCTGGAATAAGGCCACTAAAGAGAAAATCACGGTCAGGGTAGAAATCGTATGGTTAAAACGTGTTTTTAAAAGCTTGAGTCAGCAGATACTCATTAACAGATGACATTGCCTGTTCTTTCCTGCCTCGGACGTTAGTCTGACCCTGAGCTCAGAGCTTGAGGGTGTGAAAAGGGCGATACTGCTAAGGGTTGTATAGGTCGAGACGGTACAGATGGTTTCAGTTCAACAGACATGTCAGTCGTGGAAGCTGAGAGACATAAAATGTGACTCTAGTTTTCTAGGCCTTAAATCTGATTGAAGGGACAGCCATCCACGATTGCAAACATAGTCATAAATATCAGCGATCCCTTAGAGGAAGTTAGCAGATCTGATATGTGGCACAGACTCAGTGACCTGAAGAGGCATATGGACGTCTCTGAAAACTAGGATCTCATCACTTGTATTCCCATCCTCCCCCTCTCAGCCTTCAGCAGACGTGCTGATGACAAGGACACAGAGAGGCTGTGTGTGCGGTGGACTAGAGAAGAGACAGGTACACCGGGCCAGGGGGGCAGCACAGCAAGGTGCAGAGGTTACAGTGAGCACCGTGGTGACGAGACAGGTGTGCTGCTTTGCTGAGGACACCTTGTGAACATTCTTGTGACATGGCCACTGTGACTACGGAACTATCACAACCAGCTCTAAAAACTATGACAACTGCCAGGCATGGTGGCACATGCCTGCAATCCTAGTGCTTGGGAGCCTGAGGCATGAGGATCTCCCTGAGTTCGAGGCCAGCCTAAACTATACACTAAAACACTGTCTCAAAAGACCCAACCACCATCAAAACACAACCAGCTATGACAACGACTTAGTGAATGATCAGTCAGCTATAAAGTTTGAACCTTTCATTATACCCAGGACATGACAGAAGTGGAAAAATAAAGCTTCTAGGAGGGAAAGCCACACCATGTCACAAAACAAAGTTTCTGTTCAACCAGGGAAGAAGTAATAGAAATCTAACGCTGGCTCAACAGGTAAACATTAGAGACCCTGGAGCCGGGGAGTTAGCTCAGTGGTTCTGGCGCCTGTCTTATAGGTGCAAGGACCTGGGTTCGGTCCCTGGTAACCACATACAATACTGGGCACGGAAACTCACACCCATCAGCAATCAGTACCACATACCACAGTGCCGGGAATGGTGGCTCACACATGTAATCCCAGCACTCGGGAGGCAGAGGCAGGAGGACTGCTGTGATGTGAGTTGGAGGCTGAGCTCAGGGCCAGCCTGAACCACAAAGTGAGACCCTGTCTCAAAAAAACAAAACAAAAAAAGGACGCTTGTTCGTTTCCCTCCAGCCTCTTCCAGGTCACTAGCCATGTCTCCAGAAGTTGGCTTGAGTGGAGCACGTTTCTTACACCTCAGAGCAGCACTGTGAGTAGAGGCTCCTAGGTTAAGCTCCAAGAGCAGCATGAATAACAAAAGCAGCCACCAAAATTCTGTGCGAGCTCCTGTTCTAAGCACTTTACATTTACAGTATTAACCTATTTAAGACAGTAACTCTCCTTAGAAGCTACGAGTATTTCTCCATTTTACAGATGAGGAAACTGAGGTACAGGTGAAAAAACATTCAAGGTCACACGGGTAGTAAAATGGCAGAGCCTGGAGGAAAGCACAGGCTCCAGACCGCCACCGAGTCCTCCTGCCTTACACAAAGGCAGGGAGGTCAGACTCGAGGTCTTCCACCTTAGGCAGCAGTGACAGTTCCAATGCAGGAAGTCAGATCGACACGGTTACAAAACACGGACAGTCAAGGACACCCCCACACACCCCCACCCAGCACAGTGGGCGGCGCTGAGGGGGAAGTAGTGTGGATGCTGTGAGCTCGAGGACCGGTCCTCCAGGCGAAGGGGCTGGTTCTCCGCCTCCTAAGCCGGGGAAGGAATCCCCGGGAATAAATACGAGGGCAAGCAGGGCTCGTGCCCACCTCGCCCGGATGGCTGACCTCTGGAAAGTCACTCTCCTCCGCTTTTTTGGGGGAGGGGAGCGTGCGGGAACTGCATGATGGGGGCTCAAATTCTACAGACCCCACGAGCGTCTGAGGATACTTTGTGACACTCAACACTGGGTTCCTGGTCCAGCAGCGGCTAGCTCCGGGCCGCGGCTAACTCTCCGCGCCCCGCCTGCCAACGACTGTCCCCAACAACCCTCGCTGTTCTGCTCAGGGGCCGAAAGGATTATGGGGACGAAGGATTCCAAAGCGTCACGGCGCCCAGCAGCTCTGATCAGATGCTGCGCTCGGCTCCTCTGGCCTCGGGTGACCCTCTCTCTTCCCCAGAAACAACCGGGGTCGCCTCTGCCCAAGCAGGTGACCTCAGCTCGCCCGGTGAGACCTGGGCAGCTGTCTCTGGGGCCTCGCGTGCGCTGCTGCCTCTCACCAGTGTTCGGCACCTCCCGATACCAGGCGCGGTAGAGCTCACGCACTCTCCGCTTGGCCTCAGTCATGTCCCGACTGAAAATGGGCTTCACGGCCGTGCTGGCGGCCGAAACCCCCTTCCGCAGGCCGCTCGCCGCCATCTTCCTAATGATACCGCCACCTCTAGCCCCACCCGCTTCTAGCCTCGCGCGTGCGTCCCGAACGGATCTTTTTCTGGTTGGCCTAAAGATAATGCCACACCCCTGAGCTCTGAGTGGACGAGATGGCAACTAGGGTTTTCCGATTGGCTGGAAGCTTCTGTGGGTGGGGAACCGGCCAGTGGGGACTGCGCGTGCTCATTTCCAACAAGGCGGAGCGTCCTGGGTGAAGCCTAACGGTTTCTCTAACAGCCGGAGTTGCCGCCAGGGGGCGCTGCTGCGAGACACCTGTCACCACCCCGCCGCCCAGTTGCGCTGCGATTGGCGCTGTCACCTTCCAGCATTTCTTTGGTCACCGCCGGGCTCGGGATGCAGTCCCCCGGGGGGCTGCTGAAGTAGATGCTGGTGCGGGCTGCATTGGCGCTGTCCCGGCCTGTCGGCGGCCTCTGGAAACAGCGGCACAGCCCCGCTTTACAGACCAGCTCTTTGCAGGCGGCTTCCCGGCTTCAGCGTCTGGGCACCGCTCAACCCGGGAAGTGGGGTGGAGATTTCTGTCCAAAGCGGTGCAGAATTGCGAGGCCGGAGTGACCCTCAGGTCGCCACTCTGGGTGTTTTCTCGCTGAGGTGAGCGCTGACCATCACGGGGACAATGACGCTGGCCCTGGACAGCCCGAGCCCCGGGTGTCCGCGTGGTGTCCCGCCGGCCCGGGCGCGCGCTCTTCGCGTCCCCGTTTCACACGTGAAGCAGAGTCGGGGTCGGCTCTGCCTGACTCCTGCCTCGTGGTCACCGTCTGTCCTGCACTGCAGTGGACAGGCACCTGGGACGCATCCGGGGGGGCGAGGGTCAGGGCCGAGCCGACAGCGTGACCCCAGCTGGCACGGGCAAGCTCTGCATCGCCCAGTCCTTCGCCTTTTAAAGGTGCAAGATCTGATGTCTTCTCTCCTCTTTATTATTTTTTTGAAATGATATTTGAAGGGGCCATGCGAAGGAAAGTGTTACAGAATTCCCTGTGATGAATGTGCTCATCAGTGTTATCTAAAATGTACCGATAAAGGTTTGCTTTTAAAAAAAGAAAATGTGCACAGTCACGTGCCGCCCGTAAGGCTATGAGCCCGTAAGGTAACACGGCTGAAACCCCTTTAGTGACATCTTGGGGGCTTTGCTAATGTAAACGGTCCCCCAGGGCTGCCAGGTGTAGAGAGCACGGCGCACACAGGTGCACAGTGCCTGAACCCGGGCGAGGCGCAGGGGGGACGCAGGCCTAGCGTCTGGGGGGCCCCGGCTTTGATCCCCAAGCACCCCAAAAGCTCTAATGACCTCTTGACAATGAATGATTGTTATTGGCTTGTGAATTTACTCTTTTTATAGAGTGGGGCCGCGTTTTTTAAAAATTAACTAGAGCACAGCCTCCAGCAGGCCCCTCGGGTCACCCCGGAAGAAGCTGTAGCTCTAAGAGGTAACAGTCAGGGTGTGTTGTCCCCCCTTCCCGGGGCAGAGAATGTGGAGGCCGAAGCCAGTCTCTATGGATGAATCTGACTCACTAGCGCTGAGTGTGCTTTTTAGTTTTAACAAAAAGGGGTTTTTTTAAGGTTTTTTTGAGACAGGGTCTCACTTTGTGGTTCAGGCTGGCCCTGAACTCAGCCTCCAACTCACATCACAGCAATCCTCCTGCCTCTGCCTCCCGAGTGCTGGGATTACAGGCGTGAGCCACCACGCCCGGCACTGTGGTATGTGGTGCTGGCTGCTGCTGGGGTGAGTCTGCACGCCCAGTATGGTCTGTGGTTACTGGGGATTGAATCCGGGTCCTTGTGCTTGCAAGACAGGCGCCAGAACCACTGAGCTATATCCCCGGCCCAACAACAAGTTTTTTTAAAAAACATTACGCCATAGAAAAAGCTTCATGAAGATATAAAGAAAGGGTCTAGGGTAGAGGTGGAAGTTCGCCTTTTTGCGAATAACCAGATGATAATATCATCATGTGATAAGAGTTTTCTGTCGCGCTGAGTCAGGTGTTGACCATTTTATCCTCCACAACTTTAGAGCATATATTGGAGGATAGCTTTAAGCGTTACAATAGAAGGCAGGACATTTGATTGCCCCAACTTTACAAACTAATATCTGTTTAAAAATTAAAACATGAATTCTGGGTGAGAATGTGATAAATGTATTTATCTTGGTGAAAAATATTTTGTATAATGGTAATTTTGTGTTTGTTTTAAGCTAACTGTTGTCACAAAAGAGTCAAAGTTTAGAAGCTTATAAAGTTAAAAGTAAGCTTTTAATAAAATGGTATTTGATGATCAAAGTTGGGGCCCACACATGCGAGGCAAGCACTGGACCCACTCGGCTACGGCCCTGACCTTAAAGTCAATTTACTGTTGAAGAAAGAAAATGTATTTTCAGAAATGTAGTGCAGCCCAATTGTACACTCACACCTCCCTCTCCTTCCCCCAGGGCAACTTCCAGACCTTCAAGCTGAGGCTTGGTGAGTGCCTACGCAGGTGGACCATTTTATCTTTTATTATTGTTGTTCTCGTTTGGGGGGGGCACATGATTGAACTCAGGACCTTACACGTCTCAGCCTTTATTACTTTTTCATACTGAGACTGGGTTTACTAAATTTCCCAGGCTGGTTTAAAACCTGTGCTCTTCTTTCTCAGCTTCCCCAGCAGCGGGGATCATAGGTGTGTGACTCTCCACACAGTCATTTGTTATGTGTTGTATTTTCTTCTTTTGGGTTTTTTTTTTTTAAGGTTTTTTTTTTGAGACAGGGTCTCACTTTGTGGTTCAGGCTGGCCCTGAGCTCAGCCTCAAACTCATCACAGCAATCCTCCTGCCTCTGCCTCCCGAGTGCTGGGATTACAGGCGTGAGCCACCACGCCCAGCACTGTGGTCTGTGGTACTGGTTGCTGCTGGGGTGAGTCTCCACACCCAGTATAGGTATGTGGTGACCAGGGATCGAACCCGGGTCCTTGCGCTTGCATGACAGGCGCCGGAACCATTGAGCTAAATCCCCAGCCACTTCTTTTGTGTTTTTGAGACAGGGTCTCCCTGTATGCAGTCCACGGTGGCCTCAAACTCACTGTGTAACTCAAGCTGGCCTTGAACTTTTCAATCCTCCTGCCTCAGCCTTCTGAGTGCTGAGATGACGGTCAGGTCTCCCCACACTCATCTCATTTTAAACATTTTTACCCATGACGATAAAACTGCCTAAGCGTACATTTCTCAGAACATATCTTTGTTGTTAATGATGTGGCTGTTGGTATGAATTGTAAAGCATCATAATTAAAGTGGAAACTTTTGAACCACCTACCAGTTTTAGAAGTAATAAGGTTAAATGTACAATGACTCCAGTTGCCACTGGTTAAGTGTATCTAGGGATATTAACTCGACAACACACCTATGGGACAAGTATTATACCCATTTTATGGATGAAAAGACTGAGACTTGGAGACGCTAGCTCCAAAATTTGTGATCTGCTTCTTATAGAACCTGTAGGGAACTTCATAACTCTAACCTGATGCATTCTCTTTCCCTGTCCAGAAGTATTTACTACAATGAGTTTAGTGTTAAAAAAAAAAAAATGGTGTCTATGATAGCCCGCAGACTAGGAGAAGGGATTTACAGTTCACATTTTCCATGAAGAATTTACATCTTCACTAGAAGACTTTCACTACACTCAACAGTAAGAAGATAAATCGCTCAATTAGAAAATAGCCAGGAATAAGGGGTGCACATCTGTAATCCCAGTACTTAGGAGGCTGAGGCAGGAGGATTGCAGTTTGAGGCTAGCCTGAACTCTATAACGAGACCCTGTCTCAAACAAAAAAAAAAAAAGGAAGAGAGAGGTAAAGACAATAACACTGAACGGTGATGAGCCCAGAGCAATAGGAACTCTTATTATTGAAACTGCAACACAGTACAAGCCCCTTGGAAGACAGTTTGATGCTTTCTCCCAAAGCTAACATACACTGCCAGCACTTGCACTACCGTATGTTTACCCGAAGGAGCTAGAAATTTATATCCACATGGTAACCTGCACATGGATGTTTACAGCAACTTTATTCACAAATGCCACAACTTGAGGGAAGCCAAGATGTCCTTCAGTAGGTGGGCGGACAAATAAACTGTTACATCCAGAGAGCGGATTTGTTTTTAAGGCAGCGTCTTGCCAAGTTGCTGGGTTGCCAGACTGGGCTTGAATTATAATTCAGCACGAGGACTGTGCTGTGAAGACGCAGACAGGCCTTCCATGCGTGCCGCTAAACAGGAGAACACACCGGGAAAGGGCGCGCAGCGCGGGTGTCACTGTCACCTTCTGGAAAAGGCCACACTGAGAGAGTGAAAAAGATCGGGGTTCACAGAGCCCGAGGGGTGGTGGGCCGTGAGAAGATCGAGCCCCTAGCGTTTTTAGGGCGGTGAAACTACCCTGCGTGACACTCTGATAGATGCGTCATCATGCAGTCACCACCCACGGGTTTTACAGCTGCAAGAGGGGACCCTAAAGTAACCTAGAGTTTGGGAGGCAATGACGTGTCTGTGAAGATCCATATATATATATATATATATATATATATATATATATATTATTATATATTATATTATATATTATATATATTATATATATTATATATATATATTTTTTTGAGACAGGGTCTCGCTATGCTGTTCAGGCTGGCTTCGAATTCACTGTGGAGCCCAGGCTGCCTTGAACTCACGACCGTCCTCCTGCCTCAGCTTCCCAAGTGCTGGCATCATAGGCGTGCACCGCCCTGGCCGCTGAAGATGCGCCGCTCGGAGCTAGTGTGCCGTTCCGCTGTGGGCGGCAGAGGCTGAGGGAGCTGAGTGCTTGCTGGAGGGACGTGCGATGCCTCCGTGCTTTCTGCTCCATTTTGCTTTGAGACAGACACTTTTCGAAAAACAAAATCCTTCTTTTAAGGGACAAAGGGTTTGAATAACCGTTCTCCAAAGAAGACGCACATTAAGAGATGGGTACAGAGGGCTGGGGATTTAGCCCAGTGGTCCTGGCACCTGTCTTGCAACCGCAAGCACCCGGGTTTGATCCCCGGGAACCACATACAATACTGGGCGTCACACCCAGCAGCAACCAGTACCACATACCACAGTGCCGGGCGTGGTGGCTCACGCCTGTAATCCCAGCACTCGGGAGGCAGAGGCAGGAGGACTGCTGTGATGTGAGTTGGAGACTGAGCTCAGGGGCAGCCTGAAGCACAAAGCGAGACCCTGTCTCAAAAAAAAAAAAAAAATGGGTACAGAGTATACCCTTTTTGACCCACTACAACGGTTTGGATAAGAGACACCATTCAGTGTTGGCAAGTTTGAAAGGGGACCAAAACTCCCATACGGTGGACCCTCAAGTTATGACTGGTGTGAGAAACACAGTTTGAATTAATCAGGTTAACGGCAGATTCATCTGCCTCTTGTTATCTCTAGCGGGGACCCAGGGAAACATCCAGATCTCAGCTGTACTGATTTGCAATCAGTGAGTCAAAACTAGCCCTCGGAAATCAGTTGCGTTAGTAATTCCAGGGTCCCCTGAACTTTGCCAGTGCGTCTGTAAACTGCGTTAGTCATTTTGCAAAAGTCTTTAAAAAACTTTCTTAAAAAGTCAAACCTTTGAATAGGACACAGCACTTCCGATCCTGGGGATCTAACCAGGGGAAATGAAAATATCTGTCCCACGGGACAGTTGAGTACCGGTATTCATAGTTATTTAGAAGGGTAGCTTAGGGGCTGGCGCCCTCGCTTCCTCCCGAGCACCTGGGCCGCGGGGCGTGGACACACCTCCCCGAGGCCGACGCCGACTGGTCGGTAGACAGACATCTAGGCACAGGAGCGCTGCTTACCCAGGGCGAGCGCTGGCGTGAGGAGCTGGGTGAAGTCGGTACTCTGCGTATATTATTATCCGCACATATAAAGGATTCAGAAAAGGCGAATCATGCAAAGTGGGCCAGTGGTCGTCAGAGTCTGGGAGTGGAAAGACTAAGGTATGTTACGAGGGTTCAGGTTGAAGGAAATGCGTCGAATTGGTTTGTGGCGATAGCACTTTAAAGGTCACTGGGTTGTAAACACTTAAAATGAGACGGGGATACATTTTCTGGTATCCAAGTTAAGATGATAAGCCTCGGTTGGGGAGAGGCCTCTGGTGGTTTCACAAATGTGTAAAGTTCAGTTTATTTTACTTGCCTGCCGCCTGTTGTTCTCATTACCTTAAAGAAAAATCCCTGTGTCTTCTGTTGTTGTTTTTGTGTGTTTTTTTGAGACAGGGCCTTGTATGTAGTTCAGGCTGGTCTCGGACTCACACTGTGGCCCAGGCCGGCCTCGAGTTCTGCCTCTCAAGCGCCAGGATTTTAGGTGGGAGCCTCTGTGGCTGGTAAATGTGTCCTTACCAAAAACAATGGTTTTAAAAAATTGGAAAGAACAGAACAGAAACAGAAAATACCTCCTGTAAAATTAGAGGCAATATATTATATATTTTTAAAAATTTGGGCTTTAGAATCGGACCCTCATACCAGTTATGAGGTGTATGATAAGTTGTCTTTTTTTTTTTTTTTTTTTTAGACAGGGTCTCTGTAGTTCAGGCTGGCCTTGAGCTCCGCCTTGAACTCACAGCAATCCTGCTTCTGCCTCCCGAGTGCTGGGATTAATGGCATGAGCCACCACACCTGGCACTGTGGTATGTGGTGCTGATTGCTGGTGGGCGTGAGTCTCCACACCTAACATGGTTACTGGGGATCGAACCCAGGCCCTTGCACCTGTACAGCAGGTGCTGGAACCACTGAGTTAAATCCCCAGCCCCACACACAGGCTTGAAAAAATGTTATTTTTCCTTTCCATTCTTATCAGATTATGAGAACTTTCTTTAGACTCAGTTGCTACATCTTACACAAAATAGATCCCAGTGACCAAGAGCCAATGGAGGTGGCAGCCTGTTGGTCAGGGGAGGTGGGCTCAATTCCTAGTACGGGGCGGGGGAGAGAGGGCATCACTGACTGGGTCCCTCCGTCACGGCCTTGATGCTGGGAATGTGTGAACTGTTCATTTGGGTTGAATCTGCTGCCTTTAGCA
Organism: Petromus typicus; assembly: GCA_004026965.1. Taxonomy (NCBI): domain Eukaryota; kingdom Metazoa; phylum Chordata; class Mammalia; order Rodentia; family Petromuridae; genus Petromus; species Petromus typicus. The sequence continues at coordinate 12,472 of PVIR01036283.1, forward strand.
TTTGAAGTCTGTGTGTCGCTGTGGATGCAGAGATCCTGGGGTTTCCTGGCCCGGTTTGGTGGTCTTCCACTCCCCCCCCCCCCGCCATTCTAATTCTGACCCCAGGTTTGTTTATTTTGGAGGGTTTTGGACTCAGTGTCTAGACAAGAGCTCTACCACTGAGCTACATCAACACCTTTTGTATTTCTTGGCTTGAGACTCAGTCTTGCTAAATTACCTAGGCCATCCTTGAACTCATAACCCTCCCTCAGCCTCATGGGGGATACATAACACGGCGTGGTGGTGGTGGGGGGGGACCTTCAGTTGAAACCTCCCCTGACTGTTGGCCAACGTCTATTTGCATCTTCTTCCTGAGGTACCCCGAGAGGCAAAGGGAGAAGGGTCCTTTGAGTCCAGGGACATATGGGTGTTTAGGACCCCTGCACACAGGAGAAGCAGTGACGGAGGACAAGGAGTTAAATATGCCCGCCAGGTCGCAGAGACACACTGCCTCGTATTTACCCTTTTCTTTCCTGTCCCCACTGGGAAAAGAAAGTCACTATCACTTCCATTGTGTTATGTGCATGAATTCCCTGTCCCCTCTCCTTTTCTTAGTCTCTGACAAAGAACTTGGTTCTGTAATCTTATCACTTCAAGCATGATATATAAATGAACCTGTAGCATATGTAAGCTTTTGGGTAGGCTTTTTAGCCCCATTCGGCGTGTTTTTTGAGGTTTGTCTAGGTTATCACGTGTTACGGTTTCTTCCTGGTCATTTGTGAGCGATGTCCCACACTCTGAATGTTCTGTAGGTGTTTAACTGTCTGTCCCTCGAAGCGCTTCCTGTTTGTCTCAGTTTAGGTTTGTCAAACTTCTATAGCCTGGTGTGGTGATGCACGCTTGTGATCCCAGCACTTGGGAAACTGAGGCAGGAGGATCACCAGCTTGAGGCCAGCCTAAACAACTCAATAAGACCCTGTCTCAAAATTAAATTAAAAAATAAAAAGGCTGGGGAAATAGGCAAGGGTGACGCACTTGTCCAGTGTGTGTAAGGTCCTGGGTTCAGTCTCCAGGACTGAGTGAAAAAAGTGTATCTAGTGTGTTGGCAACCATCTGCATTTCTGTCATGCTGGGTCATGTGATTATTGCATATTCAGTTAATTACCTGCCAGAGTATTTTCCATAGCTGTGTCGTTAGTGGTGGATGAGTGACGTGATTTCTACACATATCCATCAGCGCTTCAGGCAGCGACCTTTCTTTAGTCAGCAGTGGTGCTTCAATTCACAAACGCTTTCGTTCACTAACGATTTGGTTCACAAACAAGCACTTGGCGAGATTTTTGTACTTCTTTGCAATACTCACGTGAGGTGACAGATGGGACCACAGGCATGTCTGCCCCCACACAATGGTGGCCATCTTTTCCAAAGCCATAGAAACCGGTGCTCCTGTGGAGGGCTGGCCCGTCGTACTTGGACAGTTTCTCTCGTGGCCTGGGTCTCAGTCTCTTGTCTTCTGCCATAACAGAGTGACACAGAATGGGAATTTATAAATAGGGAAGTTTGTTTGGCTCTTGGTTCTGAAGGCTGGAACATCCCTGGTTGTTCGCGATGCTGGCGCCTGCGGAGCTTAGCTGGAGCAGAAGCCAAGCGCTCACTGCGGAGAAGGCGCCCAGCTGCCCTTTACGAGGCCCTCTGCACAGATAACTCACCCCTGGGCTAAGATCCTGAATCCATTCACCAGACAAGAGAGCTTACGGAGACAGCTGTTCTCCCCAGTGACAGAGAGAGAAAAGCTACTAGTTTCTTCTCCCTAACGGGCAGTTTCTCTTGCCTTTGGGAGGTGTTAGTCTCCCAGCGCCTGCTCTGTGAACTCTAGTCATCATTTAGTTGTTTCCACAGTTTGTGGCCTCTCTCTCCTGGGCCGGTTGTCTTCCAGGATTTGACCAGTTCTGACGAAGCTCCGGCCTGCATTTGCATTTTCTAATAGACTTTCTTCAGGCGTTTGTTCCCTTTGGAGCATGTTAGTCTCTGTGGCGTCAGGGTGAGAAGCGGTAGACAGGTTGTTAGTGGAGAGACTCGCCCTTCCTGTGTGCTGTACTAGTTTCCTCGCTCGGCCTCGACCCGTTTCCCTCCCTTTTTGAATCCTCACAGCTCTGGCTCCACAAGGGCACCATTAGTTACAGCGCTGCCATGCATTTGTTGCTAAGATGGACTTTCTCGGTGGCAGAGCTGTGCTCTGACCCAGGCAGTGTGCTTCTGCGGCCTCAGGCTTAACTACGACACCGAGCTGGGCGAGGATGAGGGAATCGTCATATTTCCCTTCCGGGGACATCTTGGAATATGTGGCTTCAAAGCTAGTGATATGAGGGCCGGGGATCTAGCTCAGTGGCTCCAGCATCTGCCTGGCAAGTGCAAGGTCCCAAGACCGATCCCTGGTAATCATGTAAAACAGTGCCAGGCATGGTGGCTCACACCTGTAATCCCAGCATGCAGGAGGCAGAGGCAGGAGGATTGCTGAGTTTCAGGCTGAGTTCAGGACCAGCCTGAACTACAAAGTGAGACCCTGTCTTTAAAAAAAAAAAAAAAAAAAAAGGTAGCGATATGATATATAAAGAATTTGGCAGACCCCAGGATGCAGGTTCCGCAGACCTACTGAGAACTAAGAGCCAGCTGCGTCATAGATGGCTGTCTGCAGGGAAGGAGCTGGCCCGGCGGTGCCACGAAGCAGTGTAGGCGGGGACATAAAGCAGGGGCATAGTTCACAGGAAGATGGCGCGGAGACGTTGTCAGGCGCAGGGTAAGTGGTGAAGGCTGCACAGATTCCTGAAGGAAATGACTAAAGTAGGAGCCTGCGCCAGGGCAGTGGATTCAGCAACAGCAAATGCCACGGTCCCCTAGAGCGCCCCCCAGCGGTGGCCCCTCTTGGCCTCTTGCTCAGCTGGGGCCGTCTGAGCGGAGTGTGCACCGAGCGCCTCTGGGCAAGGTGGAGAGTGCGGGGTTCTCAGAGCAGCTTCCTGCTGGGGTAGGGAGCCTGGGGTGGGGTGGGGGGACCAGTCTTTTCCTTGAGTTCCCGAGAAAAGAAGCTCTTCAGTGCAGGCCAGTAACCATCTCGTTTGAGAAGCATCCTTTTCTCGGGGCTGGCTTTCCTTGTGTGTACCAACAAACGGGTTGATCAGCTTTTCACATGCTCATTGGCTATTTGCAGATTTTATTTGGATAAATACTCACTGAAATAATCTGTGCATTTTAAAATTGGTTTATTGAGTTTCAAGGGTTGAATTCTTGGCGTTCTGGATGGTGGCCTCTTGTAATACATGGTTTGTAAATATTTTCTCATGTTTTCTGGGTTGCTGTTCCACTATCTCTGTGGGATTGTTGACAGTACAAAAGCTTTCCATTTTTTTTTTTTTTTTTT
>PVIR01036284.1:0-15882 GCA_004026965.1 Petromus typicus
GTGAAATATGCTGTTGGGATTTGAATCGGGATTGCGTTGAATGGAACACGATGTATTTGAGGTACAACTCACCTTCAAGGGAAACATACATCTTAAGTGCCCCACCCAGTGCCAATAATATCTCTTCCTGCAGCTCTGGGTGGTGGCCTCAGCCCTAGACTGAGATATGCATTCGCTTAATGCCACAGAGGTCTCTCAGCAAAGTCCCAGTGACTCAGATGTTGATCACCTGCTGTCACTGATGTGGGGGAGGAGGGTCTTTGAAGCAATAGGCCAATCGGAGTGTAGCAATTTAGGATTCATTCTCTTCTTATCTTCACACTGTCAAACTTCTGAGAATGAAAAGGGAACAAGAGAAAAATGTTCCTGACTCCCACCAACAGACTTTCATCCCAGCTGGATCTGACCCCCAGAGGAGACCCATGCCAAGATCTGCTCTGTCACTAGGGTTACACAGAGCTATGAGAGGGCTCCAGTCCCCGCCTTCCCAAGGAACGAATGTTCTTTGACAGTACTGGCACACACCCAGCAGTCAGCGTTTGCCTTCACAGCCCTTAACAGGGAGCAGAGGGGAAAATCCTTCTGCAAGGGAAAGGTTTTACAGTGCCAGTGAAAATTATTCAAAAAATGAGGAACATAATCAAAATCTTTGTGGGCCATACCAAAAATATCTTTTCTGCAAACATTAGCCTTGCTTATGGGATGTCTTCATTTTTTTTTTCTATCCTGAATAGTATGGGAATGTTGGTTCCATCCAGATGGACTCACTGACTCTTGGTGGCGGCAAATGGGTTTCCCAAAGGTGTGTGCGCAGTTGGTTTTCTTTCAGCTTTTCTTAATTTTCATTTATTTCCCTTCAATCCTCACCCTGGCATCAGGCCAACACTTGTGGTTGAATATATTTAAATCCTATTACTGATAATTGGAAAAGCTAAGCCCACCTTTGAGCCACGCTACACACATCAGATGAGGGGATTATAAGTTATCAATATCCCCACTCATACTTACCCACAAACTCATCAGACACCAACCCTAGTTCAAGTTTTATACAACTCCAGGATGCCTCCAATTACCTCAACGACTCTTTCAAACTATTCAAAGATTTCTTGAAATGAATTGAATTGTCATTCAGCATCCAATTAAAAACTAGTAGGTGTCATGCAAGACTGTGAAGTGAGGATTCTTAACCTGGGGTCCACAGATCTATAGCTAGACTTCAGAGATTTATGCACTTGGGCAAGAAAAGAGTTACATCTTTTTTTCACTTACATCTGATTGAAATGTATAATTTTCCCCCATTATGAATGTAGGCAACAAATTACATTGGCAGATCAAGATTTGGACTTTTCGCCCCCCCCCAAAAAAAATCTATGGATAGTTTTATTCACCTAACAATTGCTACATGTACCAAGTATGTATGAATATTTACATTTAGGACTACTTTGAAATCAAAGAAATTGGTAAGCCCTCCGCTAGCTTATTTTTAAAGCATTAGTACAAAGCACATTTATTAAATATCATCTATTAATTTTCTTAACATTTGGATATATATGCTATATATTTTAGAATTTTATACCTAGTAGAAACCCATAGGTCTTACCAGACTGGAGACTGCATAGATTCACACAGAATAAAAAGACTTTGGAAGGGGAGGAACAGGAATAACAGAGAGGAAATCTCAAAATCAAATGGAAAGTCTATTCATATCCCATTGTACCGTGACCTACTGAGGGAAAAGGTGTTTGCAGGTAAAAGAAACAAGATTCTATCCTCTCTTCAACCTGCTTTCTAAAGCAACCCTTTTCAAATTGCTGCTAGGTAATGAAGAACTTGGCCTTTTCCAAAGAAAGGTCTATCCTTTCCTCCTGGCATGTGCATGGATAGTTAGGCTTATGCTCTTGTACCATGAAAAAACAGGTTATCAACAACAATAGTCCCTACAGCCTGAGGCCCAGGATAAACACACCTATAGCATATCTGAACAGCCCTACACTGAGGAGTGTAGCTCAGCCAGATCCGTGGGTTTAAGCCCAACTTAGATCATGTTACATCTAATAAATCATAGCTATGTGACAAATTTGAGGGTAAATTATGCACCAGTAGCTGAATGATACACCTTGGACCTACTTGTACTTACTCCATTTGACTGAACTTGTGTGTTTCCATTTGCTCTAGGTCAGTTCCTCAAAACCCTAACCCACATCAGAGGCAAAATTTGTACCCATTTCCAACTCTCTAACTGCATTTCTTCTGTTCTCACTATCTTGGTGATACTGAGGGAGAAAACATTTAATTTCTATGAGCCTTAGTTCTGTGGTTGTTGAGAATGTGGGGCATAAGAGTTGGTAGATTCTGTAGGACAATGTTAGGCATATTAAAGACGTTTAATAAACAGCAATAAGTCAGCCATTTTCAGACTGACTCCTGAGTAATAGAATGGGCATCGCTCCACTAAGATACCAGTGAAAGGACGAAGATCCTAAGCTAGAGCCCCATTTCATATCTTTTGTCATATCTTCCTTGGAATTCTTTCTTGCTTGTTCTCGTGGTACTTACAAATGTGTCCCAAGTGATGTGTCAGTTTTCATGGCTTTCAGAGTCCCTTAAAGGCAGAACTACAATGTATTTGTCTTTTGTGTCCTCAGCGTTTAGCACAGTGCCTAAATATGTGTGTTCATTAAGTATTTATTAAAACAATGACTCAGGCAGGCAGTGAGTGAATCGATAGGAGGAAAAGAAGGGGAAGTAAAGAAGGAAGACATCCAAGGACTTAGATGATTGGATGGATGGATGAGTGGATGAGGACATCTGTACTTGTGGGAGGGTGGATAAGCAGATGAATGGAGGGTTTACTGATGGATGAATGGAGCCCTCATCCTTGGGGACATCCAACTGCTTCACACGTACTTCTTTTTCAACTTCTAACTCACCCATATTTTTCTCCCTTTACAGTCAATTCCTGGGTTTATTTTCAGTATCCCTTTGAATAAATAACAAAACTCAAGTCAGTTTGTGAGAGGTTTTCACATTCTAATTGTGAAGCATGCTTCTGAATGACTTGAGAACTGAGGAGAGCTTGAAAAAGCACAAGACGCTGAAAGAAAATGAGATACATGACATTTTGAAAAGGAAACCAATTTTCTTCAACTGAAACTGTTGCCTCTATAACCCACATTATAAATCCAATAAATTCACATAATGCTACGGTAAGAACCTCAGCTAAGAAGAGGAGGGAAGATAGAGAAGAAAGAAAGGATAAGGAAATACTTGCAGTGATTCCAAAATCATTCCTCTTTTTAAAAACAACCCCTTGGATTCTTAGAATGGACAGAAAAATTCAACCTGCTTGAATTCAAATACAAACTTCACCAATTCCAAGAGCAACTGACTTTGGTGAATCACTCAGCCTCCCCACACTGCTTCCATCAACTATAAACTGAAGATGATGTCTTCACCAACTAGTTGTGAGGTTTGCTGGGATAACACAGGTGAAGCTCCTAGGCACCTGGTCAGTGTGTGATGAATGTGAGCAACTACTAATTTACAAGCTGGCCTTGAACTCCTGAACCTGCTGCCTCAATCTCCTGAGTGCTGAGACTAGAGGAGTATACTGTACTGCCACATTTGGCAAGAAGTGCATTCTTTTTTTTTTTTTTTTTTTTTTTTTTAGGTTTTTTTGAGACACAGTCTCACTTTGTAGTTCAGGCTGGCCCTGAGCTCAGCCTCAAACTCACATCACAGCAATCCTCCTGCCTCTGCCTCCCAAGTGCTGGGATTACAGGCGTGAGCCACCACGCCCGGCACTGTGGTATGTGGTACTGATTGCTGCTGGATGTGTCTCCACATTCAGTATTGTATGTGGTTACCAGGGATCAAACCCAGGTCCTTGCACTTGCAAGAAAGGCGCCGGAACCACTGAGCTAAATCCCCAGCCCAAGAAGTACATTCTTAATACACAGTAAACATCTTTAAAGCCTTGCCAAGACAGTCATGGTGGCACACACCTGTAAATACAGCATTCAAAAAGCTGATGGAGAAGGACTGTCATGAATTGAAGGCCAGCCTGGGCTGCAGCCTGTCTCACAAAATAAAATTAGCTAAATGAATAAATAAATAAATTTTGTCTATGGGAATTTCAATGCCCCATACATGGGATGCACCCAAAACTCTCTCCTTTACCCCTTCTCACTATAGCCCTCAGGACTTTATTTCTTATTCTTTCATAAGTTTCTATATTTATTCTTCACTGGGTAGAGCAGCTTGCCCGTTTTCCACCTTTAGTGCATTCCTTCCCTCTGGTATCTTACAACAAAGATCCATGCAGCACATAGCCCAGGAGCTGATGAAGCAGGTCATATTCCTTTCCCAAAGAATCGAGGAAGAAGTTGAAAATACTCACTCAGAATTATGGTCCTTGCCACACCACGTTCTCTGATGTCTCCATGCCTTGGTTCAAACTATCTCTTCTGTACAAAATGTACTTCAGATCATTTGAGAAGCATTTGGTTGGACTTGGCCTTTCTGTTCTGAGACTTGAGAGCAAATGAGGATGGAAAAGGGGCAGCAGCCTAAATATCTGAGATGTGTGTTTGATAGGCTGTTTCACCTCCAGTCAAGTCAGTTTGTGAGAGGTTTTCACATTCTAATTGTGAAGCATGCCTCTGAATGACCAAGCAGGTCATATTCCTTTCCCAACTTGGTTCATAGTTTGATAGTTTGAACCAAGTTTGGAAATGCAGACTGTGTCTCTACAGCGCCTAGATGAACACTGACTGAGCATGTGGTCAGAAGGATATAATGTCCAGAGGTGAACTTCCTGATTCCCAAGATTTAGATTCTGAGACACTTAGGATAAAAAGTATTTCATGGGGTGGGGAACAGACCAGTGTTCACTCACCTGGTAAAAAAAAGCTAGCCATACCCTATTGTTCCCATGAGGTAAGAGCCTGAGATTTGGAAGGTAGTAAAAGACCCTTCAGACTAGCAGGACCAAAGTGGCATCTCTGCTGCTTCCACACCACAATATCAAGCACCATGCCCCTGAATCAGACCCTAGTAAATACACTCTGGAAATTTCATCTTTTATATAAAAGTTTAGTTTTTGATGCCTTACCTATGTCCTCACTACCCTCCAAGACCAACAGTAGAATCTCATCTCTGATCAGAACTCCAGGAGGCTTCGAGCTCATTACTTTTCTTCCCCAAAGCTGTTTTGTTTGTTGTTTTTTTTTTTTTTTTTTTTTTTTTCTGCAAATGAAAGTCTTTAGATATCCAAAATGAGCTGGTGGGAGCTGTGCTGTACCCTGGCCACCAGAGTCTCCAGCATCTGAACAAAAAGCCTCTGAGGTCACCCAGCAAGAAAAAAATCACAATCCAATAAACTTGTAATTGCCTCACATGACTTTCCTGACTCAAGGTCACACATGACTCTCACTCATATTTTATTGGCCAGAATCAGTCACCTGGCCTTCCTCCAAGGGAGCCCAAACATGTAAGACCACAAATAAAATATTTGCTGGCCAACACTGTTGCTTCCACATCTCTCTTACTAGGTGATTAGAAGGATTACATAAATATATTTGAAAGCCTTTCAACTTTCAACTCTTGGTAAAATACATGCTGTATACCTCCACCTCCTAGACTCTGTGCTTAATTCAAGGACTTCAACGGCCAACCTATCCTCATGGAACTTACAGCCTCTGGCATGAGACACAAAGAAATGAGATGATCACACTAATGAGAGTGTATTGAAATGCTGAGGCAGATGCTCTAAAAACAGACCTGGGGTGATACAATGGGAAGCTTGAAGACATTTGGGAGCTAGGGAGACTTCTCAAAGGAGTTCACTCTTGAGTTACAATCTGAAGGATGAGCAAGCCCTGAGCCATTGCAGGAGGAAAGAGCAAAGCCTTGGTGGCAGGAAGACTGACTAAGAAATCTCAGAGAGATGTGGGTGCAAAGAGACCAAGGGGCAGTATGAAGTGAGAGGAGATCAGTGAGTACAGCTGTCAGACCTTGTGGGCTGGGACAGGGTTTACGTGTGCTTTATTATTAGAGCAGGCTGATGTGACAGTTATATCCATCATCCCCACTTTAAGGAAGTAGAAATTGATACTTAGTGAAGCTTAACCATTTAATGGTCTACAACAATCAAAGGAGGAGCTGGAATTCAGGACCAATATAGTCTCTTCTATCAGGAAAAAAAAAAACCAATATTTCCTTTCTAGGCTAGATGCTGCCTACCTCCAACAGCCAGTGATACGTATAGAATCAAATGTTGCCCTGGACTAGGCCATTAGACAGGGACAAAAAAAGCCTGCAGCCAAGAAATGAGAGTAATGATTACTGACCAGAGATTCCAGGCACTTCCTTTCCATCTCAGTTTTGCCACATGACTCCCCTTTCCAGTCTCAGTTTCCCTACCTCTGAAGAGAAAGCATTGGACTACACAGTCCTAGAAGTCCCTTCCCACAGCAAGAGTCTTAGGTGTGCTTTCTGGCTGAGTAATAAGGGAGAAAGTAAGTAGACTCCAAACTAGTCTTTATCCAAAGAACTGCAATTTGCCAAACAAGAAAATCAAGGGGAAATTGCAAAGATGATGAAGGATGGACCTTTTTTCAGAACAACAGCCTAATCACAAGTCACTGCTAGAGACGAGATATCACAAAAACCTTGATTTGCAGCTTTGGGGAGTGGCATGCCATGGGATACGAGCAATTAACAACACGAGAAGCTTCACAGAGGCAGAGATGAATCACAGAAGGCAGTGCTGATAGGCTAGAAAAGCAGCCGAGCAGCACAGGACCAACATGCTAGTCTGATTCATGAATCCTTGCAGAGCTGTTCCACAAGCAGTCACTCTGCATCTGTCTAGACAGCCATCATGAGGAAGAACTCTGGACCTTTTCCTCTTTGGGATAGTGCCCAACATCATATGTGGTATATACCAAGAGCTCGACTCAATCCATTTGTGTGAATGAGTAAGTTAATGGACTTGATTGCTTCCCAAACAACTTTCTGTTACTTTCACCAACTGGTCCTAGTGACAATGAGTGGAGCACCCCTGGTCTGTGACCATCTTTTCCAGGAACTGATTTTGGAGGCACATTAGGTATTGCGCCACATTAGCTTTCTGTCACTGTGATAAAATATATGAGAAATTCATCTTAAAGGAGGAAAGGTTTACTGTGGCTCATGGCTTCAGGAGTTCCAGTCCATGGTCATTTCATTGCATTGTGTCTGAGGCTGGGTGACACCAAACAACATGGCAGACCACAGATGTTCACCTATGATGGATGGGGAGATGGAGGCAAGGACAAGAGATCCCTGTAGGGAGCACCTCAAATGATATCCCTCCTCCTAGGATGCTTCATCTCCTACAGTTTCCACACCTAACAGTTCATCAATTATGAATCCATGAAAAGATTAGCTCAGTGATGAGATCAAAGCTCTTATGATCTAATCATGCCTCAAAATCCCTACCTCTGAATATATTGCTGCATTAGGAAGCGGTCTTTCATCAAATGTGCCTTTCGGGGAGATATTTTGGGCCTAAATCATAACAACTTCTAGTAAGTTGTAGAGGAGTAAGGGAAGCAAAGGAAACTAATAGAAGATGTATTCATCATCAGATGATCACTGTGGGTAATCATCAGTTAGTTCCCCTGAGAATCTTCTAGAAGATGATACAGAATTGTGTTGGGCAATACAAGAGCCATCAACCACATGGAACTACGAGTTACTAGAAATGTGGCTCATCTGAGTGGAGATAAAGAAGAAATACAGATACTCACCACATTTAAAGACTTGATATAAAAATATGTATATCTCAATACTTATTTTCATACCATGTATTAAAATGACAATGTTTATACATTAAGTTAAAATATACTATTAAAATGAATTCTACCTGGTTTTTTTTTTATTTTAAAGTGTCTATGTGACTCACATTCAGGGCTCACATTATTTTTCTATTGTTCCATACTAATATAAAAAAGACCTCATGGTTTAACTTACCCAAGAGATGAGGAAGCAGGAGTTTACACAACAACTGCATCCACCTTGCTTTGAATGCTGTTCCCAGGGAGGTTAAATACTCTAGCATTTCAGTCTGTCCCATGCACCTTGGAGCTTCTGCAGCCAGACCAAGCAACAGGCAGAGTTACAGGAACTTGCTATAGGGAATGCAAGCCTGTTCAGGAGTCTTGCACGTAGGGGATATGTTCAGAGCACCAACAGCACCGCTACACTGCCAGGCAAAATCTGATAGTCATGTTTGTGTCCTACTCTATGTCCTGACCTCTCCAAATTGAACAATTACTTCTCATAAAATTTGCTTCCTGTTCTCTATGCTTCTGGATTCTTTTTTTAAATGCACATCAGTTGATCTTTGCCCTTTTTCTATGATGTCGATTGAGACTATCACTAATTGGCTCTGAAGCCTTCCTGCATTAAAGACATCTTTGAGACTCTGGTAACTTCATGGTACCTCTTCTGTGGAAAAAAAAATAAATTTTAATAACCATGTGCACCTTTTTGGATTGCACTTGAAAGAGTTCACACCCACCATCTATAAATAAATCTCTCCAAAGGTCTGTGGACCCAAAGCTGACAACTTCTGTTCAACTCTTTCTTCTAAATCTTCCTTTCTGGATCCTTGTGATTTTCTCACCAAAAGAGGAAAGTAGTTCTTAAAGCTGTGAGGTAGAGGGAGGCTTTCTCAAATGATCTGATGGCAGCTGATGAGAGTAACTGAGCACTGGAGATTATTCTCACCCTAATCTCTATTGATTCTCTCGCTCCTAGTAAGCAGTCAGTGTTGTAAGAATGAGGTTGAGATTTGTGGGTAACAAGGCTATCAAGGCTGAGAGTCCCCTGCCCACAGGCACAGAATGTAAAGGCCAGAAGGAAACAAGGACATCAATCTATCTTGTGCATGCCAGTAAGTTAGAGATTACACGTCACCTCGCCTCAACCTTCAAAACAATGTGGTGAAGTTTATACAACTATAGTCTTGAAGGCACAGATGGAGAAGGGGAAGCTCAGGTGGCTCTCATGGAGGAGACAGCGAGCTCTCCATCCAGGTCAGTTCTCCTGTTTCTGCACTGTAGTTGTGACTGGCATGTGACTGACCTGCCAAGAACTGAAGCAGCTTCCCTACAGGCTGAGGATGCCCATATGCCAAGGCTCCAGCGATTGGGTGCGGGGGGACATGAGACGCGCCATTTCTCACTTATTTACAAAGAAATCCATAGTCCTGATGGCATTTGATTTGCACATTTTCCTCTCTTTTACTGAATGGATGGAATGACAAAAGCCACATGAAGATGATAGTAACCATCAACCTGGCCTCTTGAGCAATCATACGGAGCACAACCAACTGCTGACCTACAGACTATGAACTTGTTTGTTCTATACACCATGTAATTTAGGTGTCTTTTGTTATAGCAGCTGCACCTTTCATCCTAATAGGGAACACAAAGCAGATTTCCTTATTATATGGAGTCCCACCTGTATCATACTCCATTCTGCTCACTCACTCATTCATTCATTTAGAAAAGAAGCCTCTGAACCATGGAATCCTGGCAAGCCAGGAAAGCCAGTAGAGGTCTCGATTCATTAGTCCCCTCGAGGAGAGAAGACTTTTAGATTGGCAGCAGGGCTCATGAGATGCTGGGTCTAGTGCTGCGGATCAAAGGAAGGAGCAAAAACCACCCTGAGACGTAGAGCCAAGCTCAGAACTTGGTTTGAGCAACTCCCAAGGTTTAATTACATGAAATGGGGAGTGACAACTATACTCTACAGAGGACCTAAAACGACAGTGTCGGACAAGGCTGGGAGTCTGATTTTCCTTCCTCCTGCTCACCTGCTTGGTAAGAGAGGGACTCCCACTGCACAGGTATGGGATGGCCAAGCACACACACCTAATCCTCAGCAGCAGTTTACTGGCCACATATACTCACAAGCAGGACAGAGGGGACAGAGCACATCACACAAGATCACATGGGCCTTGTACGTGGGAATAGAGTGGACACCTAGAGTTGCAGGCCTAGTAATGATAATAAGCAAATGTAACTGGCTTGTCTGGATAATTCCTCAGCTAACCTGAAACCAAAACCTCCAGGATAAGCAGAAACTGTACTCATTTCCCTCAGTGAGGCACATTTTTTGTTTAGGGGACTTTTTCTGTGGGAGCAGAAGATAATATTAGGCCATTTGAGGGCTGGGGATTTAGCTCAGTGGTTCCAGTACCTGCCTTGCAAGCGAAAGGGCTTGGATTTGATCCCCAGTAATTACATACAACAATACTGGGTGTGGAGACTCACACTCACTGGCAATCAGTACCACATACCACAGTTCCAGGTGTGGTGGCTCATGCCTGTAATCCCAGCACTCAGGAGGCAGAGGCAGGAGGATTGCTGTGATGTGAGTTTGAGGCTGAGCCCAGGGTCAGCCTGAACTACAAAGTGAGACCCTGTCTCAAAAAAAAAAGGAATCAACATTAGACAATTTGAGGCCTCTCCAGTTCACCAAATGTCAAAGTAGTATATCCTACTGGCCCTTCATTCTAGGCCTCTCACCACAGAACACCCCCCAGGGGTTACATCAGCAGCCAGAAGCTTCACCTGGCCATCAACATCAGTTCAGAAGAGACTTCATCATGCACAAAATCTCTGCCCAGATTTTCAGAATCTCAGAACCCAGGTCTTTACTACTCACTGTTGGCCAAGGTGGACTCAGACTGTGCCTTGACCCTAGAGGGGCAACTGACAAGGACATTCAGTTCCCTGAAAATTCCTGACCCTCCCTGATTCCAGCTGCTTCCAAGAAATCATTCTGCTTCACCTTGGTTGAAAATCTCCACTCCCAGCTCTTTGAATTTCTCACTTCCCCTCACATCCCCTGCATTTGACACAGACAGGAATTAATACATCTGCCCCTTGCCCTATGAGAAAGCAGACTCTGTAACCAAGACAACTGATGTGGGCTTCTAGCACTGGAGCACAGAAATCAGCTCACTGTCAGGAATGAGGGTCCATCCTGGGACTCCCCCTTCCAGACCCCTGTCTCCTATCCTTCTGTCTTCTTTGCTCCCAGTCACCCAAACCAGCCAATCAGGGAGTTGGGTCAGCTTTCTGTGCTGGCCTTTCTCAAAGTCTATAATCAATTCCTGGCTTGAGATGCTATCTGGGCTGAACAGGCAGAAAAGGATGAACTTTGTTCTGCTTTTAGCAGGGCTCTGGCATCCAGCCAACAGTGAGCTGCAAAACTGTACATCTGGCAGAAATGGTCCCCATGAAGCCATGTGAGTCCCTAAAAGGCCATGCCACCAAGATGAGAACTTGAAGTCACCAATGTTCCAAAACCTACTAGGCTACCCCATTGCAGCTGAACTCAGGGGGGTCAGGCCACCCCGAAACCCTGAGGCCACGGTCTAGAGCTGATGGGGAATGATGTCTGTGAATCATCACCTCTTCCTCTGGGCCCTAAAAACACTAAACATCTAAAAACACTCCTCAAGGAAGGTCACACTTGAGTATCCCTCTGGCAACCTTATTAGAACCACCATTCGTCTGTGGAAACTAGAGTGCCACTTTGGGCACCCAGGGACAATAACTCCCTAATCTAGAGGGATTTGGTCTACTATTAGGGTATAAAAGCTGCCACAGACCATGGCCTTCAGTGGTAAAAATTTATTTTCTCACAGTTCTGCAGTTGGCAGAGTCAGATTTCTCCCAGGCCTTTACTTTTGGTGTGCAGATGGACATCTTTTCCCTGTGTATCCCTTGGTCACATACACACTTAGTTCCCAGCCCCCTCTTTTGACCAGAACACCCTGGTCACATTGGATCAGGGTCCACCCACATGACTTCGAGTGCCTTCCTCATTTCTTCAAAGGCCTTTCCTCCAAACACAGTTACATCCTGAAGTCCTGGGAGTTAGAACTTCAACATGTGAATGAGAAGGACATACTCCATTCCCTTCAGAGACACAAGCTCTAGATCTGGGATGGCTTCTTCTAGGAGATGAATGGTCCTCTCATGGAGGAAAGAATCAAAAGACAGACATCTGTGTGAGATGCCTACAGAAGGAAGGAGCCGTGTCTCACTGCTGGAAGATAAAAAAATGTCTAAGCATTGACATATTCAAATAAGAGTAAGCTTCTATGACAAGCAGCATGCTCCTGTCACTCTAAGTATTTCAGCCAAGCTGAGAGGTCATCAGGGTGCTTGGAGGAGAAATTCTGACGTACTAAATCAAAGGGTTGGACTAAATAATTTATGTAAAAGCCTGCTCTGGTGGTCCCTGAGTCCTTTATAACACTTACTGAGCCAACCCTCTCTGAACTAGATGAATTATAGGGAAAGCAGCTAATGACATTCAAAACATCAGAGTTACTAGCATCCATCAGTGAGTTTCATAAACACACAGAAATCCAGAAGCAAAGCTCGCCTAAAACACATGAAAGAACTTCTGAAATTCTGTCAAGAAACTAAGTGTATCAGTCAGTACCTACTAAAGAAACAGATACAGTATGAGATATAGAAAAATCTATGAATTTACAAGATTGGCTACAATGGTCACCAAGAGTCAGAGGAGGAAGAGACCAGAGAGTCTGTCTGCAGCCACAAGACCAAGAATTTAGTCAAAGGTCTGGGGCTCACTGCAGTGTCCTATGCAAGTCAGTTTCAGGAGGCCAATGGGCTTGTGGTGGAAAAAAGAAGAGACTACAAGGGAAGGCTGATGAGTGTGCACCAGAAGCCAGAAATCAGAAGAAACAGGAGCAGAGCAGCCAAGAGCAGCCCTATGGTGGCCGAGCAGGTTTAGTTAAGTGTGACTAGACTCCTCAAGCTGACACAGTCAGACATCACACCAAGAGAAAGTCTAGGCTTGGCCCTCAGCTCCACACACCCTCATTTGGTAGCTGCTCCAGAGAGGCTATGACCAGTCCCTCAGGCAGCAATAAAGGCAGCTCTAGAGAGAGAATTCCTGTGAGTCAGGCAGTGGGCCACAGAGACCAGCAGGGCAGACAAGGACTAGAATGGCTCAGAGTTTAAGCATTTCTTGGATCCAGGTGTCTTCATCAGCTAAGGCTCCCAATTAACTCTACCACCACCCCAAATAGCACCATCTGAGCTTTCCAGAGTTTCCGTGACTCCAGGGTCAGATTTTTTTTTTTTTTAGGTTTTTTGAGACAGGGTCCCGTTTTGTGGTTCAGGCTGGCCCTGAGCTCAGCCTCAAACTCACATCACAATCCTCCTGCCTCTGCCTCCCGAGTGCTGGGATGACAGGCGTGAGCCACCACGCCCGGCACTGTGGTATGTGGTACTGGTTGCTGCTGGGTGTGAGTCTCCACACCCAGTATTGTTATGTGGTTACCAGGGAATCAAACCCGGGCCCTTGCGCTTGCAAGACAGGCGCCGGAACCATTGAGCTAACTACCCGGCCCTTTTTTTACCATTTTTTGGGGGAGTTTTTATTTGTTTGTTTTGTTCTGTTTTGTTCTGCTTTTTGAGACAGGGTCTCGCTTTGTCATTTAGGCTGGTCCTGAACTCAGCCCCAAACTCAGCAGTCCTTCTACCTCTGCCTCCTGGTGCTGGGATTATAGGTGTGAGCCACCATGCCCGTCAATGTGGTATGTGGTTCTGATTGCTGGTGGGCCTGAGTAACCACACACAGCACTGCTGTATGTGGTTACTGGGAACTGACTACAGGCCCTTGTGCTTGCAAGGCAGGCACTAGAACCACTGAGCTAAATCCTCAACCCTCCAGGTTTATAGGAAGTCCTACGGGACTCCACTTGGAAACACCCAGCTGTTGTCATTTTTGAAGTGCAAAACAATTTTTAACATATTGAATAATGTTGAGGGATAAAACAAACATAACAAAATTGACCATTGTAAACTGAATAAATCAGTGGCAATTAACGTCCATTGTGTCTCAACATTATACAACCACTACCTCTACCTATTTCCAAACATTTTCATCACCCTAAGAGGAAACTATATCCATTAAACAGTCATTCCCCATTTCCGGGCTCCCCATCTTCCAGCAACCACTCATCTGCTTTCTGTTTCTACTATTTTATTTATTCTGGATATTTCAAATGAATGAAAACATAGAATATGTGATAATGTCTGGTTTCTTTCATTTAGCATGTTTTTGAGATTTACAAGGTGTAGCATGCATCCATAATTAATCCTTTTTACTGCTGGATAATTTTCCTTCATACTTAATTTTTGAACAAGACACTACTTTTTTTTTTCTTTTTCTTTTTGAGACAGGGTCTCGCTTTTATAGTTCCAGCTGGCCCTGAGCTCAGCCTTAAACTCACAGCAATCCTCCTGCCTCTGCCTCTTGAGTTCTGGGCTTACAGGCGTGAGCCACCACGCCTGGCACTGTGGTATGTAGTTCTAATTGCTGATGGCATGAGTCTCCTCACCCGGCATTTGTTGCATGTGGTTACTGGGGATCGAACCCAGGCTCTGGCATGTGCAAGGCAGGTGCCAGAACCACTGAGCTAAATTTCCAGCTCAGACACCATTTTTTATTCCATACTAAGCTCTGAAATGATGAGGCTGACCACAGAAACAAGTGTGACAGGTGTGTGACAGGTGTGAGGGAGCTGGTTATACATGACTGGACCATAACCTCTTTGCCCTACCTCCCTCCAAGTACCCTGCAACATGCAGCCAAAATGATCCTTTTCCTGTAAAACCTGCCCATGCCATCTCCCTGCTCCCATGACTGGCATTTATCACCCTCACTCCACCATGCCTCATCTCCAGCTCTACTGCCCAGCACTCTGCAGAGGCCAGGCTATGGCAGAACCCTCTCAGCCTGAGAGCTTCCCTTACTCCTGATTCAATTTTGAGTATAAGGTCCTCATTCTCCATGATGAGGTGAATGGTGGAAGGGCCATGAGCTGGGCGGTGACAAAGATTCCATTAGCTTCAAGGCTGACCTTCAGGAAAACAGTCTGAGAAATTGATGGGTCCATTTAAGCTTCCACACTGACACTCGGGGACTGTAGCCTTTCCTTACAAGGGAACTTATGTACCCAAAGAGATATAAATAAGCACACTGAAGTAATTCCTGCTCTACTCCAGCCTAATGGCCGAGAAATTAATTGTCAGAAACTGAAAGGGCTTGAAATAAGTAGAGCTGGAGTTATGCTTGGTCTCATTAGGGAACCAGGTCAAGGTAGTCGAAATGAACACAGGGCCCCTGAGAGGCACCTTCTGGACATAACCAGTGGGCAGGTTTTCATTTGGATCGTTGAGTTTTCTCCTTTATCACATCAGCCATCATGAGCTCATTCATCAGCACCCCTTGATTGCTCCTTCTTCCAAGGGTCAGGAGACTGTGGGGTTGGAAGAAACCCCAGATAGCTGGAGTCCCAGCTCATCCCTCAGCTTCTCCTCCTGGTGGCTGATGCCTCTTGCATCAGAAGCTCCTGCCACCAGAACCTCAACTATGAATAGATGTATACAGCTCAGTCTTTGTGGCTCGGCCCACACTTGTAGGCTGGGTCCTCAGGCTCTGAAAAGCAACAGTACCTGCCCTTCCTCCTCCCCTCCACACTCGCCTTGAGTGGGCTCCTGTCTCTAAGGTCTGGCTTCAAGCGATGGCCCTCCTCTGTCACCAGTCTCTGCCCTCCACAGATCCTGCCCACCCATCTTCACATGTGCTCATCTCCCCATCTAGACAAGAGCCCCTAGCTTGGTCTGCCTGTCCTCCACCTTCCTCATCCTTCTACCAGCCCCCCACGCACACCTGTTCCTCACCCCAGGTCCTGCCTTCCACTCCCATAAGCCTCGATTTCACCACTGAGAGACAACTCAGTGGTGGTTTTGATCCAACTAACCTCTGAGGCTCCTC
>PVIR01036285.1:0-15910 GCA_004026965.1 Petromus typicus
AAGAAAGAACCCTTCTCCACTGTTGGTGGGACTGTAGACTCGTATAACCCCTGTGGAGATCAGTTTAGAGATTCCTCAAAAAGCTAGGATTGGAGGTCCCATTTAACCCAGCCATTGCTCTGCTAGGTATATACACAAAAGAAAAGACTCATATCACAGTGCTCAATTGAGGATATTTGACTGCTTTATCAAAGACAAGGTGGCTCAGTGTATCTGGAGTTGTTTCTGGATGTTCTAATCTGTTCTACTGATCCTTTGGTCTGTTACTTTGCTAGTACTATGCAGTTTTTATCACAGTACATTTGCAGTATAGTTTCAAGTTGGAGATGGTGATGCCTGCTGCCATGTCCTTATTACACTGAAGACATTTTAATTTTCTATTTTTCTTAAGATTTTTCCATGCAAACACTCCAGACATGCTCTGATCATTGCAAATATGTAAACACTAGATTGGGTCCACCTGCCATTTCCTCTTAATGAGTCATTGACTTCAAGGTGCGAATCTTTGAGATTCTAGCCTATCCTTGGTGTCTAGATTCACATAGGAAAGGCTCCACTTGGAGATATTTCTCTGTTTTCCCATTTCTTCTCTTGTTTGTTCTTTTGAGACAATGTTTCACATTAGAATATCTTCTCCTGCTTTTATTTGAAGCTCCTGTCACACAGAGTATTGTTTCCTATCTTTTGATTTTCACTCTCTGAATTTCATTTTCAGTTGAATATGTTCTTCTTTACAGGACACTATTGGACCTTGACCCATTCTGACAGTTGATTTGTTTTTATTGGTTAATTGGGATCATTTACATTGATGGTTATAACTGATATGTACTGACTTATCCATGTCATATGATTTTCCAATTGTTGGTTCCCCTTCTTTCCCTCCTGTTTAAATTGCTCATAGATTGCTGATAGATTCATTTCTGTTGTGGTTCATGTAGCTGCGGAGTTCATGTCTCTCTCTAGAATACCCTTCAGAACATTGTGCAGTGTTGGTTTCATGGTCATGGATTTCTTCATGGGTTCTTTGTCATGGAAGTATCTTATTTCTCTGTCAATTTTGAAAGATAGTTTTGTGGGGTACATCAGTCTCTGTTGGAAGTTTTCTTTTGGTTTACTTCTCTTAAGCTGCCCTTCACTTAAGGGTTGGGGTCAAAAAGTCTGCTGTTGGCCTTTTTCTAAGTGATGACCAGCTAATCACCTTTCCTTAGCATGATTTGATTAATGGCAACCATTCATCAGCCACTGTAGTCTGCTGATTCCACACAGGGATTATCCAAATAGTGACTCCAGTTGAATTCTTGGTGGTATCAGTTAAAGACCCTGTTTCAGGGCAATCAGAGTGGTCTGATAGAAAAATCAGGCCTCAACAAATGAAAGGAAAAGTCATCATGATTTGGCAGCTGCTATCCATTATGCAAAAAGGTAAACACAGTAGAACATTTATGGGGGGATAGTGAGTGCAGACAGGGGAACCAGGTGCTACACAGAGAAAGAAAGGCCACTAAATAAAAAGTTTAATAGGCCAACTTAGCAAGAAGAGACAACAAAATAGAGTTCAGAAACTGACTCCAAAATAGTATGGCCAGATGGTCTTCAACACATTTTTTGGTATTGGGAGAAAAATAATTTCAGTGATTTAAAATAAGTTGGCTATCAATAAATTTAGATTAAGCTGTTCCTCAGACAAAGGGCTACTATCTAGAATATATAAAAAACTTTAAAAAATCAGCACACCCAAATTTAAAGATCCAGTTCAAAAATGGCCATCTGAAATAAGCAGAAACTTTTCAGAGGAAGAAGTAAGAGCAGCTAAGAAGTTTATGAAGAAATGTTCAGCATCACTGGTCATTCGAGAGATGCAGATGAAAATAATGAGATTTCATCTAACTCCACAAAGAATGGCTGCTATGTCAGAATTAGTGAATAATGAATGTTTGTGAGGATGCAGAGAAAAAGGAACCCTTCTCCACTGTTGATGGAAATGTAGACTTGTACAACCTCTGTGGAAATCAGTGTGGAGCTTCCTCAAAAAGCTAGGATTGGCGGTTCCATTTGATCTGGCCATTGCTCTGCCAGGTTTATACACAAAAGAATTAAAAGATTCATATCACAGCAACATATGTGCACTCATGTTTATAGCAGCTCAGTTTGTGATTGCTAAATCTTGGAAACAACCAAAATGTCCATCAACTGGAGACTGGATAAAAAAGATATGGCTCTTTTATAGAATAGAGTATTAGTCTGCCATTAAAAATGATAAGATTGAGTCATTCATACTCAAATGGATGTACTAGAGGACATCCTCATAAGCAAAATAAATAGGCTACAGATGTGTAAATATTGTATCTTTTCTCTAGTATGAGAAAATAAAGCTTTAAATGAGTTACAGTATATATAGTTGATATAGTGAAATAGAATATATTTAAAGTTAAAGAGGGTGTAGGGGTAAATAATGAGGGAGAAAATGTGACAGTAATGAAAAAAGGAAACAAAGCTTATATATACAAGGGGTAGGGTGTTGCAGAGCGGGGGTAAAAGGGAAAAAAACAAGAATCAAGTCATGTCATATTCTGGTACAAACTCTCAATGTTGAATGTGATGCTGGTGAAATGTATTTATAATGTACCAATAAAGATTTAAATATTTTTAAAATAAAAAATAAAAATAAATTTAGATTAAAATTTTAATCTTAATATCTCTTTATATCATGCACAAAATTAATAACAGGGGACTGTAGATATTCTTGGATTTTATAGACTATCTTCATGATTTGGGGGACAGGCAAAGTTTTCATAAATAGAATGAAACTTACTAAGTTAGACTCAATGAAAGAAAAGTTACTAAGATAGACTCAATTAATATTAAAAACTTTTGTTCCTCAGAAGTTATTTCAAAAAGAATGAGATAGAAGATATTACAAGAGTGTACTATACTTGTATACTGATACAAGTTTCAGTAGAAATTAGTTATAATACACCTACTTAAGGGAACTGAGATTAGCAAAATAAAGAGAACTTTAGGGGGCCGGGGAGTTAGCTCAGTGGTTCCGGCACCTGTCTTGCAAGCGCAAGGGCCCGGGTTCGATTCCCCAGTAACCACATAACAATACTGGGTGTGGAGACCCACACCCAGCAGCAATACCACAGTGCCGGGCGTGGTGGCTCACGCCTGTAATCCCAGCACTCGGGAGGCAGAGGCAGGAGGATTGTGATGTGAGTTTGAGGCTGAGCTCAGGGCCAGCCTGAACCACAAAAGTGAGACCCTGTCTCAAAACCTAAAAAAAATAAATAAATAAATAAAAAATAAAGAGAACTTTAAAAACATCAGACAACTTGTCAATAACAATGTTAAATTAAGATTCTTACCTTCTGAAGTCTAAGCCATTATTCCAATTATGCCATCCAATCCAGTTTTATATAACTTAAATTAATATCTGTGACCAGGAATAAGACAGCTCTGTGCCTCACTTTCCTTACTTATGAAATGAGAATAATAATGTTATAGGGATTAAAATGATGGCAATAGAATAATACAGTAGCATATATATGATCTTTTTAAAAAGTTGAGCTGAGGTGGTTATGGTTGTAGTGATTATGATGTCATTAATACAATAATTATTTTGTGGTAGCTTTACAATGAAGACAGGAAAGGGGAAAATCATAATTAACTGAATAAAGCACTGGAGGAAGCTTAACCAAGCTTCACAGTCAAAGCCATCAGACCTGATTGGAAAGAAAACTTTGGAAGTGAAATAAGAGTGATTTAAGAAAATCCAAGAAGCTCCCTGAATAAGGAAACACCAAAGAATTGAAATGCAGCTAGGTCAGAGGTCTTCAAGTATCAGACTAAATATTACAGAATTTGTGCCCCTAGTTCCTGTCATTTTTCTTCCTAGTCAAACTGTGGCCCCAGGGTGTGAAAGTCAGCAGGTGTCCACATGGCTTCCCTTTTCCAGCAGGTTTTATCAGCACCTATTTAGAGCAAGTCTATAAAGTTTTGTCATCATTCTTTACTCAAATGAGTAATTAGTCCTTGGTTCAGAAAAGAGTAAGTCACAATATATTTGCTTGAGTCTGTAATAATGGACATAATATATACATAAATGTGTATGTAAAGAAAAAGAGAGGAGATTTACACAACGCTAAATAGTATAACCTACTATGACTAAAATGACTAATAGTTTGGCATGGTAGGACTACTTTAGTCAATACCTATCCTATCCTCTAAGCAAACAATATTTATTCTGTCAGACATTGATCTGATGAACCCTAACTGTATTGTCCATTGTTAAAATTCATGGAAGGAGGGTTACTGGCTAGCAGTTACAGTCATAAGTGATATGAGCAATACATTTGTAAAATATTTATAATTTCTGTGTTCATTTTCATACAGAATAAATACAAAGTTATGTTCATTTTTGCAGTTAGGGAACTTGCTGTCTCCAGAAGACCATTTCCCATCATTATTTAAGAGCTAATTTGAAACCTGCAGTATAGCCAGGTGTTGGAGCAATTTTAAAGGCAGAATTGTTTAACACCCATAGTTATCATTGTAGAGAAATGTATTGGGTTATTACCCTCAAAACTGTGCTGGGTTTCTTAACTGTGCCTGTCTGTGTACACACACACACACACACACACACACACACACACACACACACACTATTAGGTCATAATAGAAAATGTGTGCTTTTCTTTAAGTTGAAAGTCAAATGTTTAAAAATAACTATTTCATAGAAAGACGTGAGGCTTTGGTATCAAGCAGGCCTAAATCTAAATGTTGCTCCTGATGCTGCAATTACCTACGAGCTCTCTGCAACAAGAACCCAGCCAACTCTCTCTCACATGCTTTCATAAGACCAAACAAAGCAAACTTTTTCTCAAATACAAACTCTCCTTAGTGATGACAATGAGAACTTCTTACTGATGAGAAAATTATTATGTAAATAATAGCTTGCAGTGGCAAAAAGCAGCTTCTCCAATCCAACAGACATTTATCATTACATAAACTCCATGAAGATGGACATCGTAATTTTCCCAGCACTCAGTAGAGAGATTTGAGGTAGGAGGTACTCAATGAATATTTGGATTATACCAGTAACTGAGTGAATAAAAGGCTGAATGAACCAATAATGACTCCTCTGTGGGAGATACAAAGAGCACAGAGATGAATAAGGCCTAAGCTTCACTCATCAGAAAATCAGTATATATTTTATTACTGTATTTATGTGTATTGCAAATATTTACTTAGTATATAGTATTTTCCAGGTGCTTTTCTAGGTGCTAAAATAAATGACACAATCATATTTGTTCCATAAATGTGGAGAGGTATTACACAATAGTCATATACGAAGCTATAGAATTAAAATCACACTAAGTTCTATGAAGTAACAGTGTCACAAAAATCATACAGCAATAAGACTCATCTTCCTGAAAGAAGAAGCAAGGAAGACTGGATAAGCCAAGAACAAATTGTGTTAGAAAACACCATTTAAGTCCCAAAGGTCAAAAGTCTTTTTATTTTCTGTCATAGTAAGGAGAACAAAGAAATGGCCAATATATCTTGGTAGATTGAGCAAGGAAGAGGCTGGTAGGAGACAAAGCAAGACATATAACGGGGCCAAGCTATGCAGAACCCAAATCAAATCCTTCCTGGGCCTATGAACCCTGAAAATTGGAGAGTGACACTGTCATATTTGCATTTCACAAAGATTTCTTAAGTGTTCTAAGGAGAGACCTTTAAGGATGAATAACAGGTGATGGAAAACAGTTAAGGAAATGAAGGAAAGTCAAGGGGAAATTCTAATATTTGTTCTATCTTAGACACAATTCCAGAAGAAAAGTTGATAACACAAGAAGTATAAATACAGTGTATTGCAGGAAAATGGAAGCATCAAAGTGAGCATTCGGGATTTGCCTTCACCAGTCAGCTAGACAGAAAAATAGTGATGGTGCCAATATCATACTAGTCGTGGGCACTTTAGATTTCAGGTGCCTAAAAAATGTCTCACAGGATGTGAAGAAAGTCATTTACACTCCCAGCTTCTCCTCCAGTGAAATACAAAGTCTGCCCTGTGCCCTGCAGACCCCTTCATGAGCCAGGTCCTGCTCTTTTCTTGTCTCACCTCTTATTTTTCTCTCTGCTTCATATCTGCCCTTCTCTTGGGGGTGTACTTTCTAGGGTGTCCCATGACTCCACCCCAACTTCTTTCTACTTGAAGGTCATTTGATCAATAACTTCCCTGACTTCTCTGTCATAAACCTCTTCCAAATCTGCCCTTTTCTCCATAATATTTTCATAATCTCACATTTTAAAATCGCTTATTATTATTGTCATTTGTCTCTTTTAACTAAAATGGATACAGCCCACAAAGATATGGGCTTTATCATTTTCACTCACTGGAAAGAGCACATTCCTTAGCAGATGCTGAAACCTGGCTCAGGTTTGAGTTTTTACCTCACTTCGAAGCATACAGCTCAGCCTGATATACTCTAATGGAGCTCGCTGAAGATCCAGACCTTGGACAGAAACAAAGGATTTAATTACTCAGAAGCACTTGCCAGAAGGTCAGCATTTATTCTATTTTCCCAAACTCCAGTTTCCACAAGACAGAATGAAGAAGGTCAAGTGGTAGTTGGACAAAAAAGGCAGTGCATTATGGGAACAGGAAGTCAAACTTTACAAAATTCCCAAATCTTTGTAAAAGGGCAATAAATCCATACGAGTTTTGTGCTGGAAAGAGTTGTTTTATTAAGCTAGACAGCAGAAAGAAAATTCTTCCCATTACACCACATGAAAACTTTATTTTTCAAGTCCATGTGTTACATAAATACCTGGAGGATGATCACATGATGCGAAGGCCACAGACACCTCTCCTCACAAGTCACGCAGGAGTGTGAGGCAGGACAGAGAGCTGCGTCCTGTCAGCTCACAGCAGATACTCAGGACACAGCACTGAATGAAATATCAAATTTTGTTTGTGGTTTTATTTGACAAAAATACTTTTTCAATTTTTATTTTTGATTAGTACATTTTTGCAATGTGTAACAATTACAGTCCTTATAGTGAGTTTGTACATGTACATAACAAATTTTAATTCTTTCCCCATTTACTCCCCCCCACCTCTCTTCTCCATTTCTTGAGCCCCTTTCCCTTTTGTAAAAGATCTCTCATTTCCTATTATCTACTTTTTTAAATAATCGATTTTTATAGTTACATTTTATATACACATCATGATTATAATCAACATTGAAAATTTGTACCAGTATATGACACAACTTGATTCTCATTTTTCCCATTTCCTTTTCCACCTTCACCCTCTATATACATAAGCCTTGTTTCCTTTTTTTAACATCATATTGTCCTGCATATTATGTACCTATACCCCCTTTACCATTTGAATGATTTAAATTTTACTCTATATTTTGAGTTTCTCATATAAAAGAATCCATATGATATTTAAGCTTGTGTGCCTGATTTATTTCACTTAACAGTATGGACTCAAGGCACATCCATTTTCCCATAAATAGCTCTGCTTGAGAGTACTGTAGTACCTTTTGGGCCTTGGCATGCGCTTACCAGAACCTGTTCTTGGACCACTGATATCCTCAAGCACAGTGATAGCTGCAGAGTAGATGGGATCTTTGAGTTCATCTTGCACATGAGGAAACTGAGGCTTAAGAAGGGAAAGACTTTCCTATAATCAGAGAGGAAGTTAGAGAGTCCTAGTTCACCACCTAACCATTAGGACTTTTCCTGATAAGATTTGAGGCCCACGCTCCCCTTTCCTCCCTATTACTCAGATGGCATTCTCCCACCTTGAAGGTCAGGCTGCAACACACAGTTAATCAATAACCAAAGGCACCTGTGACACAGCACAGCAGGTGGAGCCTCTATTGCCATCTGCCTATATGATCCTCCATTCCCAGGGTTCTCAAGAGAAGTGACAAGTTCAGCACAGTTTTCAACTGGTGTCTGGATGCAGAGCTTCAACCATGAAGATAATGATCATCTTCCTTCTTAGTGCCTTGGCCCTGATAAGTTTATCTGGTAAGTGTCTTTACACATGTTTTTCAATTTTGAGCAAAACTTTTGACCTGTTGTTTTTCTAAACACATTACATTCTGGAAATTTGGCATAGTCTAGTCTCAGCTGAGACAAGCTACTCTTATTTGTCTTTTGTTCCCAGTGAGATCAAATAAACAATAGATCAAAATTATAGAAAGATTTTTTGACATAAATTGAAGGAAATAATTCTAGTAAAAAGTTTCTTCAGATGGAAATACTTGTTTCAGGTTGGTTCTTTGTCAAGGATATGGCAGAGAATAGAAAATAAGGACAGGTCACTCTTAAGTACAAGTTCTAGTGCTCACTTCCACAGGACACATATCAAACTTAAATACTATTCTAACTCCGTAATGCTTACAGCTACTTACAATTTTAAATTCTCATAGATCTGCACAACAGAAATTGGTGGCACAACAACCCCAAGAACTTCACATAAGAGGAATAGTTTTGATTGATTACAAAATTTTTATTCTTGATCTCCAAAATCTTCAAGGGATATTTTCCTTCTACTTGAGTAGATGGTATGCCTAAATCCCAAACTGCATCTGGGAAATGTCTCTGAACATTTAAGATTTAGATCACTTTTTTTGTCATGGAAAATTATTAACATTTTCAACCTGCTCTTCAATGTAGCAGACATTATTGAGAGCAAAATCAGCACTTTGCTGAGAAAAATGTCATTTGATGCAGTTGCTACATATTTATAGAAGGAGAAGTCCCTTTTCCCTCCTCATGACTATTACTTAATATAAATAGATGCTGGAGCTGAGCACCTGTTCATCAGTGAGTCCAGTGGGAATCCAGTGGGATCCCACAGCACTGTCAGATTCTGACTGTTCTGGGAAATCTGTGTGCCCTCAGAGGCTGCTGACATTACAATTCCATTGCACCACTGTTTCCTCCTCCTGGTGCTATCCAGTCAGTTCCTTTTGGTGAACCTACACAGTGGCCTTCACTCTATACAATGCAAGACCTGCTGCATCTGTTTTGGTTATTTTGTAAGTTCAAGAACTATGACTGGTGCGCTCACTCAGTGTCAAACTATTGTGGGAAAAAAGCTTATTGAAAATTGATGGTGAGTTGGCCAAAACTATCATTTTTTTAAATTATCTTTATTGGTACATTAAATATACACATCATGATTGCACTCCATAATGGGGATTTGTACCAGTATAAGACACAACTTAATTCTCATTTTTTCCCATAGCCCCACAAAACTATCATTTTAAATACCATTTGTAAAAGGGGACTTACATGTAATTGTGTCAGAAAATCTACTTGATGCTAGTGAGAACTCTTTCACACACAATTGTGTACATACTTCAGCTCTTCATCTTTAAACTGAGATCAAGCTACTTTTACACCACTAAGAGATCACAGATCTAGAGACAAGCTGTGAGTGTCTATGAGCCTTCAGAGGACAGTGGCTCTGTGCCAGATACACTTCTTGCAGTAAGTGTAAAATTTCCATTTTCAATGAAATGAATCCATTTTTCTGATGTGCTAAATTAATACTTTGGTTATAATCAAGTGTTCACTTAATTTTAAAAAAGACTTTAGCAGGCAGAGAATGAACAGAAACTGCTCAGATGTCTCTGCAAGGGGACAGAAATAAGAGGAGGTGGGCAGTGGGAAAGACCTACAAAGAAGTCATAGTCTTATAGAAACAGAATGGTTCTTAATAAGGATTTATCTGTCTCCTCTCTTTGCAGACCCAACTTTACACATCTGGTTTTTGTTTTCTAGGCAATACAACAGCTTATTCCAGTGAAAGAAAGGTAAAGTCTTATTATCTCTTATTCTTCAGGCTGAAACTGTTTGATCTGACAGAAGTGCAGTGCAGCAGTCACTTTTCAGCTCGGTCTGATGTTAAGACGAGAAATATGAAACCAGAGAGGGATACGCTGTTGGTGCAGATAGCAATAGCATTTCCCGTCCTCACAGTCCTGAGTGGAAGGCGTGGGAAGTTATGTGTGACTGTTGGGTGCTTGGCGCGAGAGTTGGCCGTGAGGGCGGCAGTGGTTGGAGCGCTGGTGAGTTCATGTGCCTGAACACTGGCTAAAAGGAGGGGGTCAAGAAGGAGGTCCTCCCCAGTCCACCCTCACCCAGTCTCAGCATGTTGGCTGAGACAACATGGTTGGTTCCTAATCACCAACCTCTGTCTCATAATGATCAACAGTATATAGTAAACTGACTTTACCTTCTAAGTCCATATATTCTAAATCTAACTTCTCCATAATTTTCTTTTTTCTCCAAAAGTTAATTTTAGTAA
The DNA here is from genome assembly GCA_004026965.1 of Petromus typicus. Taxonomy (NCBI): domain Eukaryota; kingdom Metazoa; phylum Chordata; class Mammalia; order Rodentia; family Petromuridae; genus Petromus; species Petromus typicus. The sequence continues at coordinate 10,340 of PVIR01036285.1, forward strand.
ATTTGCAGTGTAGAAAGGGAACTGTGTGCATTATTTCTACATCAAGGGAAGCTCACAGACCCAAAGTTCACAATGTGTTACATCTGTGAAAAGTGCTTTGGAGTTCTGGTACCATTAGGAGCTTAACATAGCGTGAGAGGTGGGGGGAGAAGCTTCTGAGGAAGAGTTATTTTGAAACTGGAAGGGTAAATCAGTGTGAGCAAAATGTAGCTTGCACAAAGAGTGGCCCAATCACTCAATGATTTCTGGGCCTACTGGAGCAGGGACGCAGAATATGAGGACTCCGAGGGTGAGGAAGGTCTAGTGCCTTTGGCTGCTACGGGGAAGACCGGTGTGACTGTGCCACACGTACAAGAGCATGCACAAAGTAGCGTGCACCAAGCAAAGAGGCACAGGCACTGGCAGCACGGAGACTATGAACATCAGCTCGTTCACCTCCTGCAGATCCTGCAGCACCGGGTGGCAGGAGGAAGGAACGGTGTCGCCCACTTCGCAGACGAAGTGACTGTCAACAGCAACTCCACCTGAACTCAGGCTCTCCTCACGCTGCTTAAAATGTTCCCTCAGGACCCTTGGCGTGATTCTCCATGTCCTTTCTCGGAGACATTTAACTGTTTTGGAGATTTTGTTACAAACTCAAAGAACAGGGAATCATGGAAAGTTACTGTGTTAATTCCATTTGCAGGCTCAGTGTAGTCATACAACCGAAGGTTGTTCCAAGATTTATGATCCTGTCTGTGGGACCGATGGTATTAGTTATGGCAATGAATGTATGCTGTGTGCCGAGAATAAGTAAGTACAAACTTTAATTTGTAAATACATTTTGAAAGTGTTGTCACCAAACATTTATATCTTGTCCCTCTGAAGCCCCAGTAAGTGTATCAATCAATAGCATGAATTTTACAATGGGAGAAAAAAATCTACTTTTTCCAAAAAAACTTCCTATTGCACCTCATATATATGATATGAAAACATGACTTAGTCGCTTGCATTCTAAGGCACAATTTTAGAGTAGGCCCTGGGCCTTTTCCCCTCAGAGGCTTCATACTCTGCACCCCTGCTCCCATAAGCCCAGGAGTCCTGTAAAGTCTGGATTTCTGGAAGGCTTGCACACACAGAACACACTGACTTTAAAACTCAATTCTTGGTGAAAGCAGTGATACTTCCTTTTCAGAACTGGGGACTGAACCTAGGGTTTTACACCACGTTGCATCTGCAACTCAGCTGTTTGCTTTGTTTTGTTTTGTGACAGTCTCACTAAGTCACTGAGTTGCATGGGCAGTGCTCAGACTTGTGGTCTTTCCTCAGCCTCTCCGAGTGCTGGGATTACAAGTGGGCCACCAAGCCTGGCAGTGGTTTTTGTCTTCTAAAACCCTCTAATAAGCAAATGCAAATTTTACCAATTTGAATGACCAAAAATGTATTTTTGTAACATCGAACTTTCATTTTCTGAAGTGGCCATAAGTAAATGAAGAAAATCAAGGTAGCCAGAGAAACAGATATGCTATAGATTTTTTCATTTCAATCAACAACTCTGTTTACCCACTTCCTTCATGCTTGTGACTAACAGAAAATAAGTTGTAAACCCATATAAAATAGATTCTTGTAACTTGTATAAATGCCAGCAAACAAGGTACATGGGACTGAAGGAATAGAAATGGAAAGGAGTCAAGGATCAAGAAATGTTTCACAGAAAGAACACCAGAAAAACAAAGCTCTAAATCTGGGTAGCATCTAAAGAGACCTTTCTTGTTAAATAAAATTCTGAAACTATCGAACAAATCAAATAGATTCTACAAGGGACCTAGAAAACGCTTAATTGTTCTGGGATTTACTTGATATGAAAGATCTTGACTTAGGCTCAAAGGACTCTATTGTTCAGCATAAATTCCCTTCTTAAATACAAATCATCTTCTTGGGGTGTTTTAAACTCTTTTAGAAAATTCTCAGAAGTTAGCAAGATGTATGGAAAGAGATCTATGATCTGGAGTTTTAGGCACCCAAAGCTTAGGTGTCCTGCTTTGTGGTTGATCTGTTTTGACATAAGAACTTTTAAAGGAATTTGAAACCACTTGTTAATTTTCTCATGACCTGTGCTGTTGACATTATGATCAAACATCACATTCCTTTCCAAGAGGAGGAAAAAGCAGTTGAAAGATTTGAAACTTGGGAAGTTTCCAAGTGTCTGGATCAAAAGGCCCAATATTTGGTCACTCTAGTCTTTCAAACATATATACATTTGGAAGGAACATTTGGCTGCCAAAAAAACATCTGTACCTACACTTTTTAGATAAGAAAATTTAGGTATGGAAACAAATATGACTGTCTTATATGCAATGTATTTCTTAATATATTGTACTATCTTCATTTCTATCACTCTTTAATAGTTCCAAACAAAACCCTTTCAGAGTAGCTGCTGACTCTGAGCCTAAGTATCACATATTGAGATCAGCAGATATAATCAATGAGAGCTCACATACAGTAGTCTCCTCCATCATTATCTTCCTGGTAGCTATTATCAATGAGAATTTCTTCTGTTTCTTATATATCTTCTGAGGGGATCTATCTCAGCAAATTCTGTTCTACACATGAGCAATGTCTAACAACTTTCTGAAATGATAGCCAGGCTTTATATTTCTGCTGCCCAATACACAGCCATTGTGTACTAGGGTTAGCCATAATACACTAGTCATTAGCATTGAAATGTGGTGGTAAAACTTGGAAACTGAATTTTTAATATCACTCAACTTTTTATTTAAGTTTAAGTAGCAAAATATAGGTATTGAACATACAGAAAGAACCACTGAGAACTGCATTGCTATAGAAAATAAGTCAAATTCAAGTGGCCTTACAGATATTTATCTTTATATATATAAAGGGCTCAGAAATTGGTAGTTTGTATACTTAATTATTATGAGATCAAAAAATTAAGCTCCAATAAAATAAATCAATGAAAATATATGAATGAATATATGAATATTAGATATTCTCCTGTAACAGACAAACAGAAAAATATATGTAAGCTACTATTTTCAAGGAAAGAGTGGCTAGAAAAGATGAGAGTTGTAAATAATACTATTTAAAATATTTGCAAGATTTAAAGATATTTAGCTTAGAGTACTTGGTGAATATGGAACGAGAAAAGCAGAAAATTTTTTTTCTGAAGAAGAGAGTTCTTAGAACAAGCTTGTATCGCTTGGGATGTTCACAAGATTTTTTTTTTTTTTTTTTTTTTTTTTTTGCAAGACTTTGGGCCTGCAGTCCTCTGAAATGACATTCATTTAGAAGGCTCAGCAACATCCCACCACCAAGATGCAAACCTGTTAGCTAGCAAAGGAGCCTCAGGAGTAAAGGAAGCACCATAAGACTTCATATACTAATTCCAGAGGTTCACTAAAACACCTATTAGATCCATACACTCAATAAGAACAGATTTTTTCCTTTTCTGTTGTATCCTTTATAAATATAATAGTGATGAACTGATTTTAATTAATAAATAAATGAATAAACACATGAATGAAAGATGATAAATGAAATAAATGAAAATCAATCTTAAAACTCTCTAATTTCAAATAAGATGGACTTTTTCCTTTGATATTTTTACCTTTAATCGTTTTTTGGTCAGTAAAATTTAAGTTGATTATTTTTCTCAATTTTTTTCTACAGGAAGCGCCAGGTTCCTGTCCTCATTAGAAAATCTGGGCCTTGCTGAGAACCAAGGTTCCAAAATCCCTTAATGTACCCTGCGGTCTGGCTGGCCCAATTGTTGAATAAAAGCATCTGAATACACTTTATTCTTTTTTCAAATGTTTTTTCCTCAAATGTCTTTATGATTATACTAGTAAAGGGGGACTTGAACAAGCATCAAAATAGACCAAATTTCGCCAATACACCAACTCTGTAATTTCAAATGTAGTTTCTCTCACAGTGCCTTGTATTCTACGTTCCCCATCTTTCTTGCATTCTGAGGCCTTTGCCTCAGGATTTATAATACTAGATACCAAAAACACAGTACACAATAGTCCATACCATGAACACGTTTAATACTGCAGAGATTTAGACACTATTTTAAGAAACAGGTGAAAATTTTTCAGTCTAGAAACGTGTTATTCAACACATTTCACATTTCCTCTAATTGCTTTCAGTTTTCTTGAGATTTAATTAAGCAGCTGTTTTGCCTTGCACAGGAGTCAAACCTTCTTTTCTGGTAGGATAGGGTTTAGTCCTTGAGTTTTATATCTCAGAATGTAAATTGCAGATTAAAAATCATCACAAAGAGAATTTGACTTACTAAAGAAACAAATAAACCAAAAAAAAAAAGAGCAGTGTTTTCTCAAAAATACTATGGATCAATTTCAGAACTTAACCTTAGTGCTTCACCAGTAGAAGTAATTTCTCATTACATGTTAAAATGAATAGTAAGTAGATCATTTCATATTTGGAATGTCAAGTTTCTGAATCAATTCAATCTGTAGAACAAGGAAGAACGATATTTCTTTAGGTTTAATGAGGATCATAGACCAGGAATGGAGAGATGCACAGTCTTAATTTTATGCTCTGACAATTTAAAAAATAAAAACAATATTTAAAGCTTAAAGCCTGATTAGGGCCTATGTCAGTGTTTGACAGGGTTTGGGATAGAAGCTAACAAAGAACAGGTTGTGCTGTTCAGCACTGAACAAGTCTTCAGTCCCTGTAAAGTTTCTCAGAAAAGCAAAGCAATGTTTCAGTCCAGCATATTTTCATAAATCAGTCTAATATGTGTTGGTTTGGTACTCTTCAACAAGTTCACTTGAATCCTGACACACTTATATAAAAACAGGGTCTAAAGTTGGAATACATTCTTAATGGGTGACTGATACTCCATTTTACTTTTAAAAACCACATCTTATTTATTCAATATCCTATTGATGAACATTTGGGCTATTTCCAAGATTTAGCTATAACAAATTGAGCTGCTATAAACATGGGTGCACATATGTCACTATGGTATGATTTTTTAAAATTCTTTTGTGTATATACCTACCAGAGGAATAGCAAGGTCAAATGAGACCTTGAGTCCTCATCTTTAAAAATGAGAATCAAGATGTACCATATACTGATATAAACTTTCAATGTGGAATAGGATCATAATGTATATATAAAATGTACCAATAGGGCCGAGGATTTAGCTCAGTGATTCCAGCGCCTGTCTTGCAAGTGCAAGGACCCCGGTTCAACCCTCAGTAACCACATACCATACTGGGTATGGAGACTCACCCCAGCAGCAACCAGTACCACATAGCACAGTGCCGGGCGTGGTGGCTCACGCCTGTAATCCCAGCACTCGGGAGGCAGAGGCAGGAGGATTGCTGTGATGTGAGTTTGAGGCTGAGCTCAGGGCCAGCCTGAACTACAAAGCGAGACTCTGTCTCAATAAATAAATAAATAATAAAATAAAATAACATGTACCAATAAAATCAATTTTAAAAAAATAAAGATGGGATACAGAAATGTTAATCTGACTGACATCTCCTGACTCCCTTTTGAGAGCTTTCTACAAGATGAGGGCTTTCATCTCAAAACTTGCCT
>PVIR01036286.1:0-15911 GCA_004026965.1 Petromus typicus
AAATTAGATGTGATCTTTTCCTTACTAATTTTAAAAACGGTGGTAGAATACAGCCACCTTGACCCCAGTCTACTTGGTACAACCATCTCAAAACCCTTTCTCTTAATGGGTATAAACCACGTGATCAGCAAGGGTCAACTTCCTAGCATGACACCATCCAGTGTCCCTGGACTTGAATTTCAAGGATGAGTTTTCCTTTTCCATTAAGTGCCTGCACACGTTACATGTCTAAATGACTGGATACGTCACTAGACTTTGTGACAGTGTCACCCCCCTCCCCCCAAAAAAGAACTCTCCCAACCAAGAGGATTATGGGAGTTGTAGCCAAATCCAGCCTTTGCTTTGCACTGAAAGTTCTCGAAGACAGTGCTGGTGCCAACTGTCCTTGAGCAGATCTCTTTACAGAAGAGATATTTACAGAAGAGCTTGGAGTGCTTTTAGGTAGAGGCCACAATGTGAGCACTTTCCGGCATTAACAGAACACAGAGTTCAGGAATCCGGGATGAGATGCAAACCAACATTTGTTGAGGGCTATAAGAGTACTAAAGAGATGTCCGAAACCCTCTAGTTACCTGGGGGAAGAAGAATTCTTTGATTTGTTGTAATGGGAGCAGAAACACATCTACTCTCTCAACTGTTTGCACACACATCTCCTGTGTCATACATAGATGCAGATTTGAAGGGTGCAAGTGGGCCCGTTGTAAGAATTTTTGAAGACTTGCAGGTCACCCTGATGTACTGCCTGGGTGTGAATAGATTTTCTGCAAACACTATTTCTCACCTAGCAGGAGAGAGAGAAAAACTCTAAATAGATCCTGAAGGTTAAAATAAAAATTCTAGCCAGGTGTGGTGGCTCACACCTGTAATCCCAGCATTGGAGAGGTAGAGACAGGAGGATTGCCTTGAGTTCATGGCTGGCCTGGGCTACAAAATGAGTCCAGAGACAGCCTGAAGTACAAAGTGAGACCCTTCTCAAAAAAATAAAAAAATAAAAATACTAGACATTGAGGAGGTAGTTAGAGAAAATAATTACTGGCTCACCTAATTAGCTCCGGAAATGGGGATAAAGAAAGGCCAGTGTCAATGTGAGGGAGTTCTGTTGGTGAGGAAATGTAACATAGTCTGGACATGAGTGACCACTGCAAGGGCTGTCCAGCTCTTCCGCAAGAGGCTAGTGGACAGAGAAAAGTTGGATAGAAGCTACAAGCTCACAGGTTCTGTAAAAACGATTCCCTGCACAGGATGGTACTGGCTCTGGGAATTATCTCACGTGCCATAAAATCCAACCTCTTTAGGCCACGTTCATTGCTTGGGGTGGGTGTGAATTATTCCAAATGACTCTGTGGACACTTCGACTCAGAACTGACAATACAAGGAGACCAGGGCCTGAGGAAGTGGCTGGCAATTGAGGGATGGCTAAGAGTCATCTAAGGACCTGGTTGAGTTCACATTTGCCAGCCCAAGCCCAGGGTGTTTTGACTCACCAGATCTAGGATGTGGCCCAGGGCAGTGCTGCTTCTGAAACGGACAAGGTGGAGCCAGGATCGAGACTGCATGGCACGTATTTCATGTTTACATGTTGTAGATCCCACTCACGGAAAGTAAGCAAACAAGACGAGGATGATCCACCAGAGGCCGTGACCCTGGGTGACTCCTGCTGGACTGAGTCTCAGGACCTGAACTTGCACAGCAAGGACCTCACAGTGCTGGCAAGAGGGGCTTGTGCGATGTCCCTGGGTCCCTTTTCCCTCACGGGCACTTAGGACAGGTGAGCACGCTGCCGTCTGGACAGCCCTCAGTCTCTCTTTCTACTTCCATGTTTCCTGTGGAACAAAATCAAGGAAAATTGCTCCCTTTACTCAAATGCTATTTAAGAGGAAAGCAGAAGTTTTATTATATTAAAATTATATATATATTTTTTGTAGTCAGTTTCACAAGGGAAACAGATTGAATAGAGGATGCAATTTAATGGATTACCTTATAATATTCATCCAAAAAGTCAAACACGGAGGAGCATGAGAGATCTAGCTGCACATTAGAGACCCTAAGAATACAGCCGAGGGCCTGGATCCCACAGCAATGTCCCCTGTAATCACTCCCTATTAACTATAGAGTAGGAACTTTAATAGATACTCATATTTTTTTCTTTAGTTTTAGAAGACAGAGCCTCGAAGTGAAGAGATTAATCTCACACCAATGAAAGATTTCTGCAAATCTTTCCTACCTGTTTACTGTTAGCTGCGCATGTTACACATCATGACAGACTGACTGGAACAATAACCTCAGCAGTAGCTCTCAGGGGGCGCCTGACACACTTCCTGTGTAAAAGCAGTGGTGTTTCCGGCAGCTGCTGCTTGGGGGGTCTGGTATTGGACACTTGGGTTCAGAATGAGGGTCTGGGAAGACGAGCTGTAACATACCGCGAGGGAGTTGGTCATTCAAACTGTACCTGAGCCCCGGGAACCAGTGCTGCACAGGTCCTCACACCAGAAAACCACAGGAAGGACACAAGATGCTCTGTCCACTCTTGGAGCCAGCCGGGTGCCCCTCAGCTCACGCTGCTAGCTGGCTGGCGGCTGGCAGGACGGGGTGGGGGGCGGGCTCTGGAGACTCTTTGGAGCTGGTCTGCTATGGCCCTGATTAGGTTTATAAATTTTCCTGGAGAGGTTACATGCAGGTGGACACGAAGAGCACCAGTTCACCAAGATGACCAGGAACAAATATTTGGAAATAATACAATTGTGAATAAGTAAGGTCGGGTGAGAAGGGAGGAGGAAAGACGGAGGGCCAAGGAGGCCCTCTGTCAGGGTTGGGCTGTGGCTGACAGTGGGGGCAGAAACTCCACAGGAATGTGACCCTGACAGACTGAGGTCATCGATGTGTCTGCAGGACAGGTCACTCCGTGTTTATTTAGGGGACTGTCCATTATCTCATGTCCACAGCTTGCCTTGTCCTAACATAGGCCACAGAGAGGCGGGAATGAGTCACCCCACATCATCAAGCACTGACCATTCCCATGATCCTCTTCAGGGTCTCCAGATTCCCCAGGACCAGATACCAGCAGCCACTGGCTTGACCGTCACACTGGATGACAAGCCATGGCTGCTCCCCACAGTCACCGAGAGTCGAGTCCTGACACCTGACACATCTTTAGAGGCGCAGGGGAAATGGGATGTCTTGACTTCCTAAAATCCCAGTGTAGCATCGGTCTTATGCTTAGATTTTCCAAAAAGTCATATCACTGTCTAAGCACAAATGTACAGCTTACACGTGTAAAGACCAAGAAGCTCGCTCAGTAAGTACCCAGGAGAGAGTGACCTTAAACAGAAAGCCACACCGCGAGGGCCCAGGCCCTGGAGCCTCTTCCAGCCCTGACCCTCAGGGAGCCCTTCTCTGATCCCTGGTACTCAACAGAGAGGCGGCGCCTGTTCCAAGGTGATCTGTGGGCTCCTTGACAGATGACATCCTCCTGTACATGATGTTTCTAGGATTTATCTATGATCATGGCTGCAGTGATAATTTGTTCATTCCTGGGATTATCTGTGCTTGAATTTTTTTAAAAAATAAGGTGCAATGAAGAATTCAGAGTAAAAGCAAAAGTAGAGAACTGTCCTGCATAGGTCTAAAATAGAAACCTTACTGAAAATGCCTTTGGGAATTCCTCTTAGCCCCACGGGGAGCAAATAGCACCATTGCTGCTGTCTGCTCTGTGCTGGTGGCTTTTTCAGTAAGTAGTTTTCTGTTTCCTAAAGCCTTACTAGACCTCTGTCTTCCAGAGGCTCCACGGCAGGAACACCCTTGTCGGTGTCGAACGGGGAGTGAAGGAGCCCGTGTCACACTGCACTGCACAGCTCTCCACCTCAGAGAATGTGAGCGACATCACGGTCTGCCTGACAGAGTGCCATCCCAAGGCCAACCCCGTGGCACCGGTTCTCAGCTGGGGGTGTACAGGAATCACTTGGCACCCCAGAATCACCCACAGTGCTTGTAAAACCTCAGCAGTATCCCCCAGTCCCGGCTTTGCTAGGCTGGCCTAATGCAGCTCTGTCCTGTCCCTTTCTGATGAGCCTCTGGCGATGCTCATGCTGCAAATCTGGAGTCGTAGTTTGTGGAGCACAGCCTTGGATCCCGCCGAGAAAGTCCTGCTTCTCTTCCCTCCGTTTCACCCCAGTGAGGAGTCCTTTTGCCAGACTTCCATTTTTCCAAAGTCCCCAGGATCATCCAGGTAGAGATTTTAGTACTGCTGACGCATTTACTCTTCTAAATCATTAACATCTACTGCTCTAACACTCCTTTTTTTCTTGACTTTACCTAGAGCACATATTTGTTCTGTGGATTATTTACACACTGGGGTGAGCTCATTAGAGGTGCCAGCCGCATATCGCTCAATCTTGCAGCCCCAGTAGGGACACTTTCACGCACTATTGAGCTCATCTCCATCTCTGCTGCCCCTGAGTCAGTCCACAGAGCCCCCATCTCTCACTTGTCTGCGCTGAGCTACAAAATGAGGCTTTGTCTCTCACTTGTATAAGAAGAGAGAAGCTCTCAGAAGTCTCTGGGCCCACAGGATGAGTCCCCAACATAGGCTCCACTCATGTGCTCCAAACCAAGGAAAGTCTATCAAGGATGATAAACCTGCATGTAGGCACCATGGAGAGAATTTATTGAAAATACTGATGTCTGCTTCTCCCCTTTCCATCAATTTGTGATCGGAGCCCAGAGAGTTCAGAAGTCTTTTCAGCAGTCTAGTCTGCAGAAAGGTTTTCCATCTATGGAAGAACTTTGTTCTTTGGGGTGTCAGGACAGCCACATTTTTTCTGAAGGGTTATATTCAGAAACATCTGTCTGGGCCTTATTTCTGTGCTTCCTGTGGACATTTTCCTTTTCAGTGTTGGTTTCTAAAACAAAGTATAATGAACTGCTGTTTACATATTGAACAAAATATTAACTTCAGAGTCTTGGGTAAACCTACTCTCAGCTGCAAGTGAAAAATAACAAATCTCTGAGTGGCTCCCTTTCTGTCTTGGGTTAGCCCTCTGGAAATTCTGGGCGGGTTAGCATTTGCTGTTTTTGTAACTAACAATTAGATCGGTTGTTGAGACTAAACAATTCATCTTGGAATAGTACTATAACTTGGACAGGACATTTATCTGTTATAGAATAATCTCACAAAACAGTGAAATCACCAGCCTCTCAGTAAGACCTGCCGTATCTAATGCTGTATCATTCTGATAGTAATGGCTACATGTTGATCTTCACATTTGTTTGGAAAATGATTGCAGTCATATTAAGCTACTTGAAAATACCTTGCATTGAATCAATTGCCAGCTAGTTGTCTCTCATGTAACTGATGCTGTAGAAAGAATCAACTGGTTTCTACCTGTTCCAAAGTTAGTAGATATTACCAGGTAAAACTACCCACCATGCATCTGGGAAATACATTTTTCTTAAATTGTGTTAGTGTCATTAAGTCTAATCTATTATACCCTTTCTATTCTTTCCTTCCTTCGGGTTCTGACCTTTTATCTCAGAACAATAAAAGACAGAGTAAAGTTCAGTTATATGATCTTATCATAGCCATTTAAAAATTGAGATCCAGCAGTCAGTGTTATGTTCTAAGTACTGGGACAGTATTGGAAGTGCTATGGGATTTCGAGGGTGGTAAACTTCAGCAAACAAGATGTGATGGGGGAACATTCTAAATTCTGAAACTGGTTCAGTGCAGAAACTCACACCAACACTGAGCCTCTGGGATTAATGCCAACTCATTCACTCAACCCACTTCCAACATTCATGTTTCAGGAAATCATTTGAGGACAAATATATGGTTTAAAATTTTAAATATAAGCCAGATGTGGTATACGTGCCATATACCTTGAATCCACACCTTTGGGAGGCTGAGGCAGGATGTTTGTACTGTCAAATGTCAGGTGTACTAGCCCTATCATCATCTCTTTTACCTGGAGATTTAAAAACTACTAGTATCTGTGTCATATGTTAACATTTATAAGGTAAATACTTATATACATTTATAAGGTAAATAGGTATTTTGTATACTTTCCCCAAGCCCAGGGAGCATGGAAGAGCAAATATTTACCTTCTTACATATCCAGAGTCAGCAGGGTTAAATTAATAATTTCAGCTCAAGCAGCCAAAGTTTGTAGCACTCGGGAACTGCCTAGATGTTCTGACTCTGAATCTACCGTGTACCAGGTATACCAGTTACCTAGGCAGTCGCTAGCGGAGAAAGATGTGAAGGGTGAAGAAAAACAAAACCCTTAGTCGCTTACTTCATATTTTTGCTAAGGCTTTTGTATTTCACACCAACCTGTCATTAGTAGAAATATTCCTGCGCTGATGCTACAACGAGAATGTAAACAGCAGAACTGTGGAGATGCACCTGGGTCTCCTCCGTGTGACTTCTGTAGATTTTTCAAGCAGTTTAGAACATGAAGGATTGTGATATACGTATTCATTTGCTATATAAGTGAAATTTGCTATCTTTGAGGGAAACAAGATTGTTACAGATGTAACATTTCCCGTTTTCCTTCTGTGGTTTGATAGTTTTTGTAGTTCTCACTACTGACCACTAGAGGTCAGTCTTTAGTTAATATTGTCAGTAGGGGGACCTGGGATTCCATTGGAAACACTGCGTTGCTGATTGAGGCTGTTTTCCCCACATAGGTGAGGCACAGGGTAAAGTTCCGAAGTGGTTAGAGTTTTACTTTGTTTTTTAATGCCTCGTTTCCTTCCCGTACACTCTTTGCTGCCAGATGCTGTTTATTGATCTATTCATGCCCCATCTCTGTTCTAGCCTTATTGATACTGAAATGACCCAAATCCTCCCTTTGGCAGAAATTTGATCTAAACTCAAGAGATACAAAGACGATCAGGTCCAAGGATGATGTATTCCGGACAGTGCAGTGACAGTGGGCTGAGAGGCCTGTGCTGCGGGCTAGGGAGCAGCTGGCAATTTGTATCTACAAATAAATCTTAGATCCTTTGTCACAGTGGTGCTGAGGCCACGTTGCCAGTTACAGGTTCACCTAGACTGGCCAACACGGGACTCTCCGTGCTGTATCGAAACCATCTCGTCCTCCCTGGCCAAAACCAACGAATCAGAATGCACACACACAGGCTGCTTACATAATATGGTCCAAGGGTTTACTATATTATGTTTGTCATTAGTCACCAAGTATTGGCTCTCAAAATCACTTGTAACCATTTCCTGTTATTTTCATCCCCCAGGGGCTGTTGATGCTTCTAATATTGTAACTTTCCTTTACTAGTTCACTTTAAAAATCAAACCTGCCTTTCAGGTTCTCATTCTCTGCACACCCAGTTTAAAAATGTGATATACCTTTTATTTTATTCAGCAAGTCCAATCCTCCTACTTCTTAGATTCTCCAAGAGTTCCTCTGTGCAGTCTTGGTGTGACTGTGTCTTTAAAGTTCCCTTATAATATAGCAAAGTATTTACAGAACATATCCCCATAAAACCCTCCACAATAATTCTTTGCAATGAACAGGTCTCTCTGACTGGGTCAGAGTTATCAGTAGGACCATTCAGCTGCAAAAGGCAGTTACTGGGATGTAAATAGGAACTTTGGGGTGTCAAACTTTAGTTCAGGTATTTTGTTTGTAGAGTACGGAGAATGTTCCTCCAGGGGGTGGACAGAGTTTGCTCCATTACCTGAAGTCCAGAAAACACTGGCATAGATCCTCACTGTACAGACTGTGAGAAGTCCCCTATTTCTGATGGTTGAGGAAATGGAAGATGTTAACAAACCTCATGGAATGAGTAGTACTTAAGGACTAGTCATATTCTTAAAAAGTGATTTAGGCAGTTGTGTCTCTATGACCCCAAAGTTGGTAGCCTTCTGTTATTTTGCTTGGCCTTTTCTTACTCCTACCCCTACATATCTTTTTCAAAAAATTACTCATGGAAATTCTCCATTTTTCTCATTTAGTGGTGCTCAGTACCTTATTTCTGTTCCCTCCATGCAGATTTTAACTCCACGACCTATCCAGGTACTTAGCAGACCGAGCCGTGCATTTAGCAGTGCCCACACCACTTCTATTTCATCTGGATGTTTCACATACCCAGTTTGAGCACTTATTCCTTTAAGAGATAATTACTGAATGCTACTTGTTAAAGGAAATCCAGTGTCTATAATAAAATGGTACTGTTTTTATATATGATATAATTCTGAGCTTCAGTAATCTCTTTAAGAGTATGTCGAGAATCTGTTAGAGAAAATGTCTTATTTGGGGCTGCATAACAGAATACCCAAGACTGGGAGCTTACACGAGGGACATGTATTCCCTCGAGAATCTAAGGCTGAGATCAGGCCAGGGACTTGCTGGTGGGAGGCAGCGCCAGTGTACTTGTTGTCTGAGCTTCCAAAGGAGAGCCCGTGTTAGGAGCACCCCGGCTCCGCAGTCTCTGTGCATTTTAAGATGTTGGTAAAGGGTCAACAGTGTGAGTTTGGAGGGCTGACACATGGCTAAAAGCCCCGTCAGTTGGACCGTACAGTGCTTTACAGAGCACAGAGGGCTTTGCACCTCTAGCACAAGACGAGGGCCCCCAAGATGTATTTCTGGGCAAGGGACGAGCTCGGCCCTCCATGCATGTGGGCAGCACTCTGGTGAGCAAGGTTCCAGGATTTTCTTAGTGCAAAACCGACCATATTCAGCCTGTTTCTTTCGTTTACTTTTTGGCATCTCTGTGACCACAATACCAGCTGGCCTAATTTCTCTATTTTCTCATAACAAATATCCTATTTCCCCAACGCAACTGGATCTCTCAGTTCCCTGTTAGAGTGTGTCTCTGTTGTTACTCTTTTGGCAGCTTCACCCCTTCTGATTTGGTTGACTTTGTTAGAAAACGTCTCTGCTGAATTTTAAATTTGTCCCAACTAAAGGCTACAACAACTCACATATGTGACAAGGAAAGTGAATTAACATCCTTGAAACCAAACCTTGAAACCAAACTTTGAAACCAAACAATAAACGTCAGAAGATGAGGGCTAGGGATTTAGCTCAGTGGTTCTGGCGCCTGCCTTGCAAGTGCAAAGTCCCGGGTTCAATCCCCGGTAACCATATACAACAATGCCGGGTGTGGTGACTCACTCACCAGCAATCAGTACCACACACCACAGTGCCTGGTGTGGTGGCTCACACTTGTAGTGGGCACGCAGGAGCCAAAAGCAGGATTGCTGAGTTTGAGGCTGAGGACCAGCCTGAACTATAAAGCAAGACCCTGTGTCAATCAAACTTAAAGAAAATGAACTGCATTTATTTAAAAGTTACTTGGCATCGTGATAGGCCTGTCGAAGTAAGACAACTTAGCAGCTTTATTTTCCAACACCCAAAAGTTCATGAAAAATAATAACTTTTTACATAATTTGATTTGAATTTTTCTGGGCTTTAACATAAGTAAATAGTTTCATATTAGGTTCATGTGTGTAAATGTGAGATTTATACTTGATATCTAACTGTTGTACTATTTTCAAAGCAATGAAAGACTGTAGGATACAAGACAGAAGAAATTATATAAAATAGAACTTAGTAGAAGAGCCATCTAAAAAGATAAAATGTTTTAAAACTGTTGGCTGCTTGCCATTTTTTTTTTTTAATTAAAGCAAGTATTTGGCACTAGCCATCACCATTATGACTGAAATTCAGTTCTGAGTCACCGGGTGTGAAATCTGAAGCCCATGTCTCAGTACATTCATCCCAGCCTCCACACAGCAATCCTGTTTCAGGCAGTCCAGGACCACAGTCGGAAGAACCCACAGCTAGACTCAGATCCACGTAGCCTCCTATCTGTAGCTGGGTTTGTAAAGCTGTGTCCTATCACTGTAAAAGCCCTGCTTATTTCCCAGCCATAAACTCTGCTTAAATTTCTATTAATAGTACTTTGATTTTTTTCCCCTTTTCTGGACTGTAAATTTATTTAATTGGATTTCTGTGGATTTTTGCACCACCAGTAATACTTGAAATGGATTTATTTTCTAAGTTTAGGAGAGCAAATGACTTCTATAATCTGAAAATTCTATCCTCAAAGAACCCAACTCTTTTTCTTGTTCTTTCATTTGACTAAAATTCTGGGGGCCAAAGGTGTTAGTTTCCCAGGGATGCAGTAATGCAGTGTCACAGAGTAGACAGCTTACAAAGAAAGGTGTGGTTTCCTAGTCCGAGGCCAGATATCCATGATCAGTGTATGGGCAGCTTGGTTCCTCCTGAAGGATCTCAGGGAGGAGCTTCTCTGGGCCTCTGCTTGGGTGCAGAAGGGCGGCTTCTCGATGAATCTCTTCAGAGCTTTTCTCTGTGTGTCTAAATTCTACTTTTTATGAGAATGCCAGCACATCAGATCAGGGCTCATTACCATGCTCTTATTTCTCCATCTCCTCTTCAAATAGCCTGTTTCCACATCAGGTTCTTTTCTGAGATAGAACATCAACATGCTTTCTTAAGTGGGGTGACCCAACCCCACCCAAACCCCAAATTCTGAGCTGCAGAAGTACGTGGAGGCACCTCTGTGCAGATAGAGAACCCGTCCAGCAGCATGCCACCAAGTTTCCCCTCTCACAGCAGATTGGACCCACTGACTGCTACCCCAGTGTTGTATCAGTAACATGCTAAGTCTCTCCCCATAGAAGAGACACCATGTATTGAATAGATTTCCTCACCAGTGTATTTTGGCTCACAGTTCGTAGAAGTTTTAATCCTCTGTCAGTTGGTTCTAAGGCAAGATAGGTCAGCAAAGAACACCGCAGAATACTGCTCATGCCATGGCGGACAGGAAGTGGAGGGCAATAAAGAGAGGAAGGAGGAAGAAGATCCATCTAGGCCACACCCCAGGTACCAGCCTCTTTAGACTAGTCTTCACCTCCTAGCATCACCTTTAGCTCTAAACTCAGTGATGGACTGGTGAGTTTTAGTTACTAATGATGTCCCTGGTGAGTATCACAGCCGTAAGGTTCAGCTGCCTCCCAAAAAACCTCCCCTATGGACACATAAGGATTTGGGCCCCAGGTAGATATGACCATAACAGCCTTTGAGTCCTCTGTCTTTCCTGTTGCACCCACAAAGATACATCTTTTTCCCACAAAGACAAACCAATGTGCCTTGGGTCGGTTTTCACAGACAGAGCCTCTGTCTAGCAAGAACACAGAGATCGAAATGGTTTGACTTTATAGGAGTTGCTTGCTACATTGGATATTCTTATTCAGCCCTATTTTTTTTTTTTTTTTTAGGTTTTTTGAGACAGGGTCTCGCTTTGTGGTTTAGGCTGGCCCTGAGCTCAGCCTCAAACTCACATCACAATCCTCCTGCCTCTGCCTCCCGAGTGCTGGGATTACAGGTGTGAGCCACCACGCCCGGCACTGTGGTATGTGGTACTGGTTGCTGCTGGGTGTGGGTCTCCACACCCAGTATTGTTATGTAGTTACCGGGGATCGAACCGGGCTCTTGCGCTTGCAAGACAGGCGCTGGAACCACTGAGCTAACTCCCCGGCCCCAGCCCTATTTTTGATAAGAAAGTTGTCGCTGTTATTAGCCCTGACTCTTGCCAACAGAAGATATTCCTGAGTACACATGGGCCAAGGCCTTCTGCCATCTGGTGCAACTTTTACAATCACCGTAGGATGACAGTTCTCATGTGCAGATGAGGAAACTGAAACTCCAGTGTATCTGGAAGCCTCTGAGCACTGAGACCCAGGGAGCTGTGCCCTGGGCTGATGTGCTGCATTTGGATTTAGGCACATGGAAGGTTCGGTGGCCTCATCTTCACCCACCCAGCTCAGGAATTCACTTTAGGATTTTTCCCACTGAGAAGATTACGTGAAGGCTCAGAGATGTCCTCCTCCCATTTGACACTTTTTTGACACATTTAATCCTGAATTCATTGGTCTCTAAACTAGGCAGACTAAGTCATTTTAAATGCCTTGAGGAACTAGAACTTTTCACTAGACAGTATTCTGTTTGGAAGATAAGTTTTAATAAAATAAAGAAAGACAAGAAAAGTGGCAAGAATGCTGGAGGAGAAAATGGGCATCATCAGAGCGAGCATTTACAGATCAGCACGATGCACCTCTCAGGCGGAGCAGAAGACTGAGCTCTGGAGACCAGAGGGCAAGAGAAGCTGCTCTTTGAAGGTTGCTTTGAGGTGTGGGGAACTCAGCGGTTGGCATCTGGCTTTGCAGATGGTGCCCAAGGATGTGGTCCTCTTCGTATCCCTTCTGGATGGATGTCTTGGAGAAGCACACTTGTGAATCTCTGCTGCCTCCATGCGGTCATTTACCTTTTCTCCTCAGATAGCATTACACTTCAAGGACAAAAAATATTAGGCTTGGAAGCAGAAATGAAGCCAGCTGCAGGGTCTGAGTTTTTTTGGTTTTTTGTTTTTTGTTTTTTGAGGTCGCTAGAGTTGTGTGTGTGTGTGTCTGTGTCTGCATGTCTCTCTGTGTCTGCATATGTGCTGGTGTGCATGTGCCTGTGTGCATGTGCGTGTGTGTGCATATAGGTATGGGCATGTAGCATCACACACTGGCAGACACCACCAGTCAACTCCTGCACACTCGGGGAGCTGTTTAGATTCCTGTGTCTTCATGACAGGCCATGTGGATAGGGGTTAACTCAGACTATCGCCATTTATGCTTAACTAGTAACATTTTAAAAATATAACCGCTCTATGTCACCACTGTTTAATCTGTCATTTCCTGAGGAATAAGACTCTCTAAAAAATGTTCTCACATCCACTGCTAATTGCTAAATTGGTAGATGATCCTGATCTCTGGGAAGTGAACAAGGTCAAGTGATTAATCATTAGATGAGAACTTTGCTTGGCCTCCGGAGGTACTTGGATGACATTTCTAAAGATCATTCTTGTTCTCTTAGGTAATGAGCCATTATGAGTGATCTTCAGTCCTTAAAAGGCTGAATATTCATGCTTGACTCTGTTGGCAGCTAAGTCAATATGATTGGAAACATATTTGGCTTCTTTCTTTCGGGCATTTACAACTGCCAGTAAATTTTGAGCTGGTAAAAGTTAGCTATTTCCTTTCAGTTTTACCGCTTGGTTATAAAGCAAGCCAGTCAGATCTGATTCTGATTTACATAAGGACATCTCTTATCAAGCAAGCATGCAGTAAATTATAAAACCAATTCTGTTTCTCTAGGTCAGTAGTGGTGAACCTCGGGCACTCATGCCACAGTAGGCTGTTGTATCATTAGATGTTCTGAGAAGGTACACCATCACTGTTCTAGGTGGTTGGCCACCGTTCAACGTTTCCCTGAGGGTGAAAAC
This sequence comes from Petromus typicus, assembly GCA_004026965.1. Classification (NCBI taxonomy): domain Eukaryota; kingdom Metazoa; phylum Chordata; class Mammalia; order Rodentia; family Petromuridae; genus Petromus; species Petromus typicus. The sequence continues at coordinate 13,312 of PVIR01036286.1, forward strand.
ATGTTGCAAATCATTGCCTCTCCATCTATCACCATGGTAGAAAGCATGCACATCCACATCCATATTTCTGCAGTTCTTTTATACTGGTTCATTCTCCTCCACTCTCTTCATCCAGAGCCTCCACCACACCCATTGATAGCCTTTCAGTTCTATTTCTTTGCCATCTAACTTTTAAATTTGGTACCGAATGCAATACATAAAACCACCCAGATTAAATTATTTCCCTGTTTAAAGACTTTGAAGGACACAGAGACCTTACTTCATAGTAGAAAACTCCTTTACACCCTCAATCCCCACTCACATTTATGACTTTGTATTTCCTCCTATTTTGAACAATCTTCTTTGAATTCTGTGTGCATAATCCATCAAATACCTCACAGGTAGTGAGGTACACACACACACACACACACACACACACACACACACACACACACACACCCTACCACAAAGTTCTTTGCTAGTCTTTCACACACCTGGAATTTGTAATTAATAAACATGAGCAATATGGTTTTAAAAATAAGTGTTGTCCCTTATTGCTCTAGGACAGCTTCAAGCTTGCTGTGTATCATTGTATCATTTTTGAGCCTCAGTTTCTGCATCAGTTCAATAGGAATCATGCCTACCAACCTAGTGTCCCCTTTACTCTTAGCTTCCTGTCACTTTTCTTCCCTGTAGAGGTCACAGATTGTCTTAGGATTATGAATTGCGTCTTCTCTTGGTCTCTGTCAATGCTTTGATACCCAGAGTGTTTTCCCCCATATTTTCTCCTTTATTCCCAAAATACAATGGGAGGATTTATCATCCCTGATACTACTTTATTTTCTGCTGCTAATAATAAAAATAGACAGGATGAGTTCTAGATAAAGGGTTTATTTTGGCTCAGAGTTCTGGTCGACAGGCAAGACTCATTTGTGTACATGTCTGTCTGGTCTTTTCTCTTTTCCTCCTCCTCCTCCTCCTCCTCCTCCTCCTTCCTTTCTCTCTAATTTCATTTTAGCTCTTTTTTTTTTTTTTTAAGGTTTTTTGAGACAGGATCTTGCTTTGTGGTTCAGGCTGGCCCTGAGCTCAGCCTCAAACTCACATCACAGCAATCCTCCTGCCTCTGCCTCCCAAGTGCTGGGATTACAGGCGTGAGGCACCACGCCCGGCACTGGTATGTGGTATTGGTTGCCGCTGGGGTGAGTCTCCACACCCAGTATTGTTATGTGGTTACCGGGGATTGAACCCAGGCCCTTGCGCTTGCAAGACAGGCGCCGGAACCACTGAGCTATATCCCCGGCCCTCATTTTAGCTCTTTATAACACCACCAAGGTTCAGTCATGGCGACTCCACCCTGTGTTCTCTGTTCCCGCTGGAAACACAATCGTCAGATTTAATTTATTCCCTTATATCTCCCAGTGGGGATTAAATTCAACACTAGGACCCTTGGCGTGACAGACTCATACCACTTCAAAACACAACGTCCCTGATTTGTCAAAAGGGAAAGTGAGAGGCAGAGGTTTAAATGCCTTGCTCAAGTGAGACTTTAATTCCAGTCAGTCCTGAACCCAAGTCAGCCCAGGGCTCTCTCCTGCCTTGTACAACTGTATCCTCAGGAGCAAGAATGTATTTTCATTCGTTATATTTGTGCACTTAATTTTATAACTCTGTAGTGATCAACCTGTGATGACCAATGCACTTATGAAGGAACCTTCTCCACTGTTGGTGGGAACGTAGACTAGTGCAACCACTGTGGAGATCACTGTGGAAATTCCTCTAAAAACTAGGATTAGAGGTCCCATTTGACCATGCTGTTCCCCTGCTGAGGATGTACATGAAAGAATTAAAAGAATCATGTCATAGCAACATATATGCACCCATGTTCATGGCAGCTCAGTTCGTGATAGCTAAATCTTGGAAACAACCCAAATGCTCATCCACTGGAGATAAAGAAGATGGGTTTTGTTTTTAATAAAATGGGATATTACTCTACCATAAAGAATGATAACTTTGAGTCATTCATACTCAAATGGACATCCTTGAGGACACACTCATAAGTGAACTAAATAGGTCACAAATGTGTAAATACTGTATTTTTTCTCTGGTATGAGAAACTGAAAATGTAAATAAGATCTAGAATGTATGATAGATATTGTAAAATAGAAAATATTCAAAAGGAAAAGGATAGGGCTAAGTAATGAGAAAAATACGATGTTAAAAGGAAAGAAAGCATATATATATATATATATGCATATATATATATATATAGAAGCATATAGAAAGCATATATATATGATTTCTATATATATAGCATATATATAGCATGCATATTATATATATATAGGAGTAGGGGGTTGTAGGGTGGTTTGGGAAATGGGTAAAAATGAGAATTAACTCATGTCATATACTGGTACAAATTCCAATGTTGAGTGTAATCACAATGTATATATAAAAATGTACCAATAAAGAATTAAATTAAGCCCCAGGGATTTAGCTCAGTGGTTCTGGCACCTGCCTTGCAAGTGCAAGGGCCCAACTTCAATCCCCAGTAACCATATACAACAATGCCTGGTGTGGAGACTCACGCCCAGCAGCAATCAGTACCACATACCACAGTACTG
>PVIR01036287.1:0-15916 GCA_004026965.1 Petromus typicus
AGAGAAAAACAGAGACAGAGAAAAACTAGTCTTGGTGTCTGGCAACTGTCACAGCTGTCTGGCTAGGATAAGGATAGAGTAAATCCTGGGTAAAATAGAGGAGCTAGAAGGACCATTGATAAAAAATAGGAGTGTTGTAGGAAAATATCTATGAGCATGCTGAATTTCAAGTGAGAGTGAGTAATGTACGGTGTTACCACGGGAGAAGGCCAATTTGAAGAATTCATGAGACTTTTCTTCAAAACCTGACTCAGAGTTGCTTTGGCTCACTACCAGGAAGACAGTACCTGGTCCACATGAAAGGGGGAGCTGATTAACTGTGGTAAGAACGTGGAAAAGTTTCCTTGGAGTGCTATCTAAATATAAGCCTTTGGGCCTTTGCTACTTTATAGTGTGTTTCTCCTCCCAGCAACATAGGATGCCAAATAAGTATTAAAAATGTAAACTTCCTGCTCATAAATTTCACTGCAGGATGTTTGGAGATAAATCACTTCTGGTGGTGGGCTGCCTGGCTGGGAGGCGGTGGCAGGAACACAGGTAAGAGGTGATGACGAGGATCTGGGCCGGAGTGGGACAATTTAAATAGAGCTCAGAAGACTGATGTGCCTTTGGACGTAGAAATGGCAGAACATGCTGATTGATTTGCCATGGGAAGCGAGTAAGCAAAGGACTCTAGGATAATGTCCAGGTTTCCGGAGTGAACAGCTGATGGACTGCGGTTTGAGTCATCGAGATAGAGAAGACTGAAGGAGGAGTGAATTTTATCAAAGGGGAATATCATGAATTTAATTTTGGACATTATAGTTGGCAGCATAGCGCTCCCCTCACAATGTCTACTCATATTCTAACTTCAAAATCCTGTGACTATATTACCCCATGTGAAAAAAATGTTTGGCAGATGTGATGAAATGAAGAATTCTGAGGTGAGGCATGCGTCCTGGACTATTTAGGTAGGCCCGACATTAGTCACAAACACCCTGATAGTAAAAGAGAAGGCAAAAGAGAAAGTTTCAGACCGATGGGAAATGCGAGAGATGGATTATTGCTGACTTCGAATATGGAAGGAACCGAAAGCCAAGCAATACCATCAGGGCCTACTACCTGGAGAAGTCAAAAAAAACGAATCCTCGTCTAGAACTTCCAGAGGTGACCTAGCCCTGCCGATATGCTTATTTTAGCCTAGTGAGACCTTCTGACTTCAAGAACTGTAGGACAATATGTTGTGTTGTTTTAAGCCACTAAGTTTCTGATAAAATTTTTACAACGGTGACAGAAAACTATTTCAGATACAATTCTATTGCAAAACACAGAGTCTTTTATGGTTTGGATTTGAAATGTTCCATAAAACTTAAATGTTAAGGCTTGGTTTTAAGCCGATAGGCTTTTAGGGCTGTGATTGGAGCCTGAGACTCAAACGTTAGCAGTGGATGATACTATGATTTGATAGCGTTATTGGGATCTGATGGAAACCAGGACTAGAGCTTGGTTGAACAGAATGGGTCATGGTCACATTTGATCGTATCTTCTTCTCTGCTTCTCTTTCTCTGCTATCTTTCTGCCAGGTTGTCGGCGACTGTTCGCGGTGTAGGGCCTGGGATCGCCGAAGACAGGAATGAACGGAGTCGGAATGGACAGACAACACACGAACACAAGAGAGGTTGTGATGTTGTCGTAAATTTACTAGGCCTTTTGTGTTCTTTTTTATACATGACTTTTTGGCTTTGTAAAATAAGGGTGATTGTTACAGGTTAACAAAAGTTTAAGGAAAAAACAAGAACAGAAACAGAACAGTGATCAATCATTTTGACATTGTGTAAGGTCGTGTGAGACAGTGATGATTTTTCTATGACCACAAAAATCTTTGTAGATCAGTGTGTTTTGTACACAAGTTTTCTAAAGAAGTGGACCTTTGTTATTTCTTTAATCTTGTTTTCATAGATTTTATGTGAGCATTAATTTATTTTTTGGTACTTGTTGATGTATTTTTGTCAGGTGGCCATGTTATTTTTATTTTAGCTGAAACTTATTGTGTCTAACAAGGTGTTTTCTGCTTATGTTATTTTTGTTTGGTGAGAAAGCACAGAACAGTTCACAGGGAAAAATAGAATAGTTTAGAAGGCAGAAAGCAGCTTGTTTTTACATACTGCTGGGCTAACTGTGCGCCTCCTGGAGAAGCATACTCAACTCAGGCTCTAGGCCTGGGGAGCCTCGAGCCTCAAGCACAGGAGTCTTCCGCCCCGGGACCCCAGTCCCTATTTTGTCACGCCTTATTCGGTGGGGGCGTGGCACCAGGTGCTGAGTAGTTTTTTTTCTACCACAGTCTTCAGTGATGATGTTTCTGTCTAACCACAATCCTAGAAGCAACGGAGTCGCCAACCTCTGAAACTGTGACCCAAAATAAGTCTTTCCTCTTAAAGTTGATAGATGTCAGATATTTTGCCACAGTGACAGGAAGCTGATATATGATCCAAGTAAAAATCAAGAGGACAATTTTATATGACAGTCTAAAATAGAATTATAGATTTGGAAGTTACAGAAACATGCCATGTATAAATAACACTGTACATTAATATGTCTGAGAGCAAATGTGTCTTGTAATTAATAATATAATCATTATGTCAAGCAGCAGTTACATTGCCTTTGTATATCCAAGTAAATGGACTGGAAAAATTTGATCCTGTGGAAATTTCAGTCAACAAAACATTTAAGGACTATGTCAGCAAAGTATGTGATTTTTCTCTCTGAAGACTTCTGCTAGCAGATTTGTTTGTTTGTTTTATTTTTTGTGGCACTAGGGGTTGAACTGGGACCTTGCACTTGGGAGGCAGATGCAGTGCCACTGATCTAAATCCCTTGCCCTGCTAACAGGTTTTGGAAAGATCAAAAAGAGCCAACATCAAAACTTTGAGTGGGTGTTAATGACTTGGATGAAAATCTTAATAGACCTTAATAGAAAGATCTTTTAAGTGATACTTAGGTCTCAATACCCTTGACTGATCAAGAGACAACATTGTAGTAGAGAAACAAGAATAAAGATAAATTTGCATAAAAAAGTAACCATTATGGGTTAAATACTGAAAAGTACTTGGTGACACTGTATTAGCCCTACAATGAGGCAGCTATCTTCTGAAAATAAAATAATTAATTCCACTTATAATTTTGGAGGTTCAAGGGCACAGCACCTGCATTGGCTCAGTTCTGCCTGTGTTGCATCATGCCAGATGGCATCAGTGGGGATATCTGCTGGAACAAACAAGTACATCTTTATCCAGAAGCAGAGAGGACTGGATATGGCCAAATGCAGGCTTTTATAACAACCCTTTGTGAGACCCACTAAGGCCTCCTACGAACACTATCTTACAAACAGTCCTTAAGGTTCTACCCCACCAGGCTGCACCTCTCAAAGGCTCTACCACCTCCTTATGAATCAACCCTCAATCACAGTGCACACCCTTAAGGGACACACTCGACCCACAGCCAAATGATGGCAAATGTATTAATCAATATCTTTTATTTGTATTTCCATTTTATACTTGTGCAACAGTCTAAAAAAGCTTTTTCAATACTTGTGAAATAAAAATTTTAGGTATAAGAGGCATCATATCAACCTTATCCATAAATGTTTCATTCTTGTCATTTATTGAAATAGTGATTGTCTCACCAATGAGAAAAGAACTAAGACCTGTCTTAAGCCAAAATGAACCTCCGCTCTTTTCAATTAAAAGTATTAGGTATAGTGTCTCAGTGGAAAAAAAAAAAGTAAGACAGAGTTTGATACCAGGAGGGGGGTTACTGTGGCTGTGACTAATTGACCATGTGGTTCAGAAGCCTTTGGAACTGGTTTGTGGGAAGAGTCTGGAAAGGGTTGGAGATGACAGCTCAAGAAGCAGCCCTAGAATGCTATAAGCCAAACTTGAGGGGAGATTCTGATCAAAGCTTAAAAGGCTAGAATGCTGATGTAAAAAGAAAATGGAAACGAACAGGCTCAGAGGGTTGAGCGGGGATCAAGGACTCCTGGCAGTTGGATTTCAGGACATGTGTGTTATGCTGTAGCAGATTGCCTTAAATCTCAGAGGAGATACTGGATTTACCCTTTTCAGAAATGCTGAAACTCTTAGGACTTGGGCAGCTCTTAGAGATGAACTAAATGCATTCTTCGTAAATAGATGTGTATGAATCCTTTTTGGGGACTAGAGGCAGACTGTTATGACTTATATGTCCTCATGAAGGGGGGTTGGTGGAGGTGTTTGGATTATGCCAGTGTGATACTTATCAGTGACTGAATCCCTGAGTTTATAGCTAAAAGTGATGTTTGGAGGGGAATCCTGGTCAAAAGAAGAGTGTCATTAGGAAGGTATTATCTCCCTTTCTCCTTCTTGATTTCTTACTGCTTCAGGTCACCATGCTGTGAGTTGCTTCTCCTCTGCCATGCTAGTCTGCCATGCTATTCTGTCCTGGTGCCGCCTGACTATCTACTGAAACCTCTACCATCTGTGAGCCAAATAAATGTCTCCTCCTTTAAGTTGTGGGTGTCAAGTACTGATGATATGGTGGCAGGAAGCAGAGAGAAATCAAGGGAAGAGGGAGGGAGATATACCTATTTAGGCCATTTGCTCTGTGATCCACCACTTCTAACTAGGCTTCACCCCCAAACATCACATTTGGCTTGGGTTAATCTATTGATGTGTATCATCCCCCATGGTCCAGTCACCTCCCCAAAGCCCATCTATGTGTGCTTGAGGCTTTGAGGGGACATCTATATTTAAATCATAACAATGATTAATTTTACAAGTGTATGATGTTTTAAATTTGATAGTCTTTGTAGACATGGAGAGGAGTAAGATGATTCAGAGAGAAGACAAAGACAAAGGAGAACAGAAGATCCTGGGGAAAAGCTTCAGAAAGATTTAATTTTGGGGAATTTATCCAAAGGAAGTCACTGAAAAGAAGAAAAAATAATATATTAAATAGTGGAGGTTTACTTCTATGGAGAAGTAAAATGGACATGACAAGTGTCAGAAGCTGGACTGTAACTGTGAGTCCCAGGCTTCTGACCCTGGCCAGCACACCTGGCTTTACAGTGAACCAGAGTCAAAGTGCAGCATTATGTGATATGGCTGAAGCGCTGGTGAGCCAACAGCTTTGGTGTCCTGATATCTTTTTCTTTCTCCAAAAGGGTGTACTTACTATGTACTTACTTCTTTACACATTATACTATGTGTAATCTCACGTTTTGTTTACCAGGAGAGAGAAGGTAACTAGATCATTTCTATGCCATCTAATATGGTGCCTTGTTACTGGGGAGAGAATCTCCTATAGTCCCACCTCATGGGTCTCTCTGTTAGACACGGCTGCATTTGGTTCAGGCACAGATGCCTGGATTATTTCTAGGGACATGGATGACATATTATGCAATCTGATTAAGAAATAGTTATCTTTTGCTACTTTCCTGAGAAGCAGACTATGGGAATGAGGGACACTTCAGAGTTTAATGGATGATCTAGAGCTATATAAGCTGAGAAGGGATGTATGTTTTATAATAAAGAAAGAAAAGCCTAAATATGCAAAAGTAGTGAAATGATTATTTAATTTTTTTAGTATATTCACCCAAATTTTATAAACTCTTTACAGGTAACAATTACTAACAAGAAAAATGAGTGACAAGATGGAACAAGAATGCTGTACTGCATATAACTACCACTGAAATGTCACAAAATATACACTTATATAGAAAATTAGAATAGTTGTGTAGGGAATGAGAGTATGTGTAACTATTTGCTCTATGTGTAGAAGATGGGGGTTTGAATTTTCTCTATAGTTTGAATTTTGTGAGGCAATATTTTGTTTTTTTCTAATCATGATCAAACTTGGGCCCTTGTGCTTCCAAGGTAGGCTCAGTACCACTTAAGCCAAATCCTCAGCCCCCTCTATATGCTTTCATCATGTCCATCTTTCCTTCTGCTTTTTTCACCCATTCTCTCTCCCTTTCTTACTCTTTTAACTTTCAGTTTGTATTTTTCAAGTTTCCATCTATGAGAGAAAACATTCCGTACTTGTCTTTTTGGTTTGGCTTAATTTTAAAAGTTACTTTGTCCTCCAGCACTATCTGTTTATTTACACGATATGATTTCATTCTTCATGGTGGAAAAAATATAAAATAATTTCTTTATCAATTTATCCATTCATGAGGACCTAAGCTGATTCCATATTCTGGGTGCCACAGTGCCACAATAAATAAGGGTGAGAAGATATCTGTTATGTTCTGACTTCATTTCCTTCATGTACATAAAGAGTGGGATAGCTTGATCATATACTAAATCTTTTATCTTTCTTTTTTTTTTTTTTTTTTTGAGACAGAGTTTCGCTTTGTAGTTCAGGCTGGTCCCAAACTCACTATGCAGCCCAGGCTAGCCTTGAACTCACAGCAAACCTCCTGCCTCTGCCTCCCAAGTGCTGGGATTACAGGCATGAGCCACTACGCTCATCATTGTGGTGTGCAGTTACTGGAGATCGAATTTGGGACTTTGCAATTGCAAGGTAGGCACCGGAACCACTGAGCTAAATCCCTCGTCCATGAAGCTCTGATTTGGAAAACACTGTTCACATCACTGCTTTTTATATATATACACACACATATGTATGTATACACATACGTATGTGTATATATGTGTGTATATATATAATATACATATATACACATACATATATACACATACGTATGTGTATACAAACATATGTGTGTGTATATATGTATGTGTATATATGTATATTATATAGTAATTTGATTTACAGGAGTCCTAGTTTTTGCAAGAATGGTTTTACAGAGGAATTATTTTTACTTAATATGTTATGACCTTTTCACAAAACTCAGATTTTTAAATCTCTAGCACTATATTTCATTTCTTGGGTGTTTACGTGTTAGAAGAATGGAGAAGGCAGACCTTTGAGTTATCTGAGGCACAGGTGTTATAGAGCTCTTTGCTCCTTGCTCACAGTGCAAATCTTATGAGAACAAGGTTGATCTTATTTCCAGGAGGAATTATTCATGTCCCCACTTTTTCTTTGGAAGCTGCTTAGCTAGTCACATCTGACTGTCTGAGAAAGGATAAGTTTATGCATTCAGCAGTGAGAACACTGAAGTCAACAAAGCTCACTATTACATCTCCAATATTAGCTCCTGAGTTGCAAAAATGGAGGAAGACAGGGCCAGGGACTTAGCTCAGTGGTTCCGGCGCCTGCCTTGCAGGTGCAAGGTCCCTAGTTCAATCCTGGTAACTACATACAACAATGTCGGGCATGGAGATTCCTGCCCACCAGCAATCAGTACCACCTATGACAGTGCCAGGTGTGGTGGCTCATGCCTGTAATCCTAGCACTGGAAAGGCAGAGGCAGGAGGATTGCTGTGAGTTTCAGGATCAGCCTGAACTACCACACAAGACCTTGTCTCAAAAATAAAAAAAAAAGAAACTTAAAAAAATAAAATATAAAGATAAATTTTCTCCTTTACACATTTATATATCAGTCACCATATAAAACTGAATGAAAGAGAGAAGGAAAGTAAACAAATGTTCAGATTTGATTGAGGGGGACACTGTGTGTGTCTGTGTGTGTGTGTGTGTGTGTGTGTGTGTGTGTGTGTGTGTTTATTTAAAGAGAGAGAAGGCCAGAAATAACAGCGTGTGCCTATAATTCCAGAACTGGGAGGCTGAAGCAAGAACATTGCCATAAGTTCAAGGCCAACTCTAGCTGAACAGTTCAAGGCTAGCCTGAACTACAAAATGAGATGCTGTCTCAAAATAAAGAAAAGAAGGGTTAGAGGGAGAGGCTTTTCTTTCCATTTTTATGTTGTTACAAAAGCAGTACTTGCTTTAGATAAGCCAGTTAATAACTTCAGTCTTTCCACAAACATTTATTGAGCACCTAAATGTACTCTGCTTTCATTCTTCATGGCTTTACAAGTCGGAACAATCGGCAGCAGGTGGAAGGGACAGGGAGGCAGAGGTGGCTCAGTCTAAAAGAGAAACATCAGGCCTGCCAACCACAGAATGTGCTGTTTTATCCAGCAGAAAACTCCTGTGGCACTGAAAGTATTCAACCAGGCAGGGTCTTCTTTATTAAAAAATTTAATACTAACTCTTCACAATGAATGTATTAATTATGTATTGCAAACATGCCCTAATAAAAAATTTTTAAAGGTAGGAAATTATTATGCTGAATGATAGATGACTTTCAAGATCTCTTCTGATTCTATGACTTCATAAATTAGCAATAAGGATCAGGAGATGAGTCCTCAGATTCTGCCTGTCATGTATTATTGGACAACTCCATTTAACTCCACTGTTTCCTTTTAAGAATAGAAGGAATAAGGGCTTAGGAGGTAAGTTAGTGGTGGAGTGCTTGCCTTGTACCATAAGATTGTAGGTTCTTTACCTAGCACTGAAAAAGAAAGAAAATAAAAAAATAACATTTATCTAGACCTATGTAAACTTAACAGACAAGATATAGCAGACATTTCTATTAGGTTATCTGTAATACAGAAATGAACAGTCATTTGCTGTAAATTTGCATTTCTATTTAACACAGTACACAGCTACAGCACCATCTGCAACATTCGAATCATCAATGAACACGTTAAACTGAGCCAGGCTTGCAGATGCACTTTTTAAAATCTGCAGTTCTAGAACTGGAATCAGGGATTTCCACACACTAGGCAAATTCCCTACTACTGAGTTATATCCCCAACCCACAGACACCCATTTTTAAAAGTTCTGGTTTCTGTGTGTAACGCGTCGCCCACCTGTTATTACCACACTGTCACAGTACAATTATGTCACGATGTGACTTCCTTGCAATTGGCACTACCCATGCCATAGTGATTCAGCCAATTTTTGTGACTGGGTCTAACCATGTTCTCCAGATTGGCTTTATATTCCTGAGCTTAAGTGATCTTTCTGCCTCAGCTTCCTGAGTGACTGAGACTAACATTCCAGTGCTCCAAGCATGGAGCACTATTTTTGACATGCGAACATTTTAAAAAAAGTAAAAGTACAAAGAAAATTATAAATGCAAATTAACACTGCAGTGAACACCCCTGGGTCCACATTAGAATGACTAGAGTTGAAAAAGACACAGTAACAAATGTTGGTGAGAGTGTAGAAAAATTGGAATCTTTGCATATTGTTGATAGAAATGTGAAATGACAGAGTCCCTCTAGAAAATAGTTTAGCAATGCCACAAAATGTTAAAACTAGGGCTCTTACTTGACCTGGCATTCTTTTTTCATTGTTATTGTATTTTTTAGGGATTTTTTTAGTTTTCTTGAGACAAGGTCTTGCTTTGTAATTCAGGCTCGTCCTGAACTCAGCCTTGAACTCAGCAATCCTCCTGGCTCTGCCTCCCAACTGCCGAGATCACAGGCATGAGCTACCACACACAGCATTGTGGTAGGTGGCTACCGGGGATCGAACCCAGGCCTTTGCACGTGGAAGGCAGGCACCAGAACCACTGAGCTAAATCCTCAGCTTGACCTGGCAATTCTACTTCTAGGTGCTTACCCAAGAGTAATGACAACTTATATCCACAAACACCTTAGACATAGATGTTCATAACAGCATGATTCATATAGTCAAGTGATAGAAATAATCCAGATATCCATCAACTGATAGATGAAAGAATAACGAAGTATTAGTACAATGAAAGATAATTAAGCAACCAAAGAAAACGTTGATATATGCCACAACATAGATAAACATTAACATTACACTAAGTGAAAGAAGATATTCACAAAGTATTCCATAGTGTGTAATTCCATTCTAGGACCTGTTCAGGCAAATTTACAGAAACAAAGTAGGTTAATGGTTGCCACAGCTGAGAGGGAAGGGAACGTGGGACTGACGGCTAGCGGGTACAAGGTTTTTTGGGGGGTGATGAAATGTTATAAATAAATTGTGGTGATGATTACACAACTCTGAATATTCATTTGGAGTATCCATTGAATTGTATACTTTAAATGGGTTAATTATGTGGTATATAATTTATATTTTACTAAAGCTGTTGTATTATTTGCTTGTTTTTTGTTTTTGTTTTTGTTTTTTTAATTTTTCATTTTTTGAGACAGGGCCTCATTTTTTTTTAATTGAAATCTTTATCGGTACATTACATATATAGATCATGATTGCACTCCACAATTGGTATTTGTACCAGTATAAGACACAACTTAATTCTCATTTTTTCCCATAGCCCTACCCACCCTACCACCCTACTACATACATACAATTTGTTTCTTTTTTGTTATAATCTCATTATTTCCCCCCCTCACCCTATTATACTTTGAATATTTTCTATTTCACAATATATAACATACAATTCTAGAACTCATTTACATCTTTATTTTCTCATACCAGAGAAAAGATGTGATATTTACCTATCTGTGACCTATTTATTTAACTTATGAGGATATCCTCAAGGTATGTCCATTTAAGTAGAAATGATTCAAACTTATCATTTTTTATGGCAGATTAATACTCCATTCTGTAGAAGAACCACAGCTTTTTTATCCAGTCTCTAGTTGATGGACATTTGGGGTCTCACCTTTGTAGTTTAGGCTGGCCCTGAGCTCAGCCTTGAACTCATAGCAATCTTCCTGCCTCTGCCCCGCAAGTTCTGGGATTACAGGTGTGAGCCACCATGTCCAGTACTGGGTGTGTGGTTGCTGGTGGGAGTAAGTCTCCACACCCAGCATTGTTGTATATGGTTACCAGGGATCAAACCCTGGCCCTTTGCACTGACAAGGCAGGCGCCAGAACCACTAAGCTAAATCCTTGGCTTTGCTTGTTTATTTTTGCTTTATTAGGAATTAAACTTGGCACCTATACAATGAGCTACTCCTCAGCTTTTTTTTTTTTTTTTTTTTTAGACAAGCTTTCACTCTGTAGTTCAGGCTGGCCCTGAGTTCACTAGGTAGCCTAGGGAAATCTCAAACTCACAGCAATCCTCATTGAGTGCTGGGATTACAAGCATGAGCCACCATGCCCAGCACTGTGGTGTGTGGTAATGATTACCAGTGGGCATGAGTTACCATGAATGGCACTGTTGTATGTGGTTACCAGGGATCAAGCTCAGGAGCATACACTTCAAAGTAGATGCCAGAACCACTGAGCTAAATCCCTGGTCCCTTTTTTACTTTTTATTTTGAAATAGGATGTTGAGAAATTACTCACCCTGGACTTCAAATTTGCAGTCTTCCTGTCTCAGCCTCTGAAGTTGCTGGGATTATAGGTGTATGACATTGTATCCAGCAGTGAAGTTATTTTTCTTTTATTGTGAAATAGGTACATTTTATATACATATCATGGTCATACTCAACACTGACAATTTGTACCAGTATATGATAAGACTTAATTCTCATTTTTTCCCATTTCCCTACTCACCCTACAACCCTGCACCCCCTATATATATTAGCTTTCTTTCATTTTTCTTGTCAACATAATTTTTCTTTTCCCTCATTACTAACCCCTACCCCATATCTCTTTGAATATTTTCTATTTTACAATATCTATCATCATTCTAGAACTCAATTATATTTTTAGTTTCTCATATCAGAGAAAAGATATAGTATTTACACATCTGTGACCTATTTATTTCACTTAGCAGTATGTTCTCAAGGTACATCCATGACTCAAACGTATCATTCTTTATGGCAGAGTAATACTCCATTTTATTTAAAAAAAAAAAACAAAAAAACAAAAAAACTTCACATCTCCTTTATCCAGTTTCCAGCTGATGGACATCTGGGTTGTTTCCAAGATTTAGCTATTGCAAATTGAGCTGCTATAAACATGGGTGCACATATGTCACTGTGATATGAATCTTTTAATTCTTTCACGTATATCCCTAACAGAGGAAAGCAGGATCAAATGGGACCTGCAATTCTAGTTTTTTGAGTAATCTTCACACTGATCTTCTTTATCTCAACCCATTAAAAGCTATATACCAGAAACCAATAGCCAGCATCACACTAAGTGGTCAAAAACTGAAACCTTTCACACTAAGATCAGGAACTAGAATAAGATATCCATTTTCACCACTCTTGTTCAGTATAGTACTGGAAACATTAGCCACAGCAATTAAGCAAGAGAAGGGAAAATAAGGAATAAAGATAGGAAAGAAAGAAGTTAAACTGTCACTATTTGCTGAGGACATGATACTCTATATAGAAGATTCTAAAAACTCAACCAAAAGACTGCTAGACTTACTCACCAAATTTAGTAGTATAGCTGAATATAAGGTCAATGCTCAAAAGTCAAGAGCCTTTGTATACATAAAGAACAGATTCACTGAGTGAGAAATTACAGTCAATCCATTTCACAATAGCATCCAAAAACATGAGATATCTAGGAATCAATCTAACAAGGGAAGTGAAAAACCTCTACTCTGAAAACTATAGCATTCTGAAAAAGGAGATAGAAGAAGATATCAGAAAATGGAAAGACATCCCTTGTTCCTGGGTAGGAAGAACCAATACCATCAAAATGGCTATGCTCCCACAATTCCTATATAGATTCAATGCAATCCTGATTGAAATACCAACAATGCATTTCAGAGATCTAGAGAAAATAATCAAAAAATTCTTATGGAACCATAAAAGACCTACAATAGCAAAAGCAATTCTAGGTAACAAGAACATGGCAGGGAGTGTCATGATCCCCAACATGAAACTATACTACAAAGCCACTGTGATAAAAAAATAAAAAACAAAAAAAACCAGCATGGTACTGGCAAAGTAACAGACCTAAGGATCAGTGCAATAGATTAGAAAATACAGAAACTACTGCAGATACACTGAGCCACCTCATCTTTGACAAAGGAGTCAAGTATCCTCAATGGAAGAAAAATACCTTCTTTAACAAATGGTGATGGAAAAACTGGACTCTAAACTGCCACAGGTTAAAGCTAGACCTATCTCTTTCACCATGTACTAAACTAAAATCAAAATGAATTAAAGACCTAAATATTAAAACAGAACCACTAAACCTACTGGAAAACAGGTTAGGTAGAACTCTTGGAGACACTGGCTTAGGCAAAGACTTGATAAAAAGAAAAACTTCTATAGCATGAGAACTAGCAGTAGGGATCAAAAACGGGATCTCATCCTATTAAAAAGCTTCTGCACAGCAAAAGAAACCACCAGCAGAGCAAAAAGACAGTCAACAACATATGAAAAAAATTTTACCAGCTGTTCCACAGATAAAGGGTTACTATCTAGAATATGTAAAGAGTTTTTAAAAATCAACCCCCCCCTAATTTATCTGAAATGAACAGATGCTTTTCAGAGGAAGAAGGAAAAGCAGCTAAGAAGCACATGAAGAAATGTTCAATATCATCACTGGGCATTTGAGAGATGCAGATAAAAATAACTCTCAGATTTCATCTCACTTCACAAGAGTGAAGTTATTTTTTAACACAAGAAAACTTTATTTTCACAAGTTTATTTCAACTTCCTACATTTCTCTAGTTAATACCAAGGCTATAATATTTTCTATATGTAGTTTCATAACCAAGATATCACTACAGAAGTAGTAAGTGATCTTCTAGTACCATCATCAGCTGTGAGAGCTTTAAAACAAAAGCCAGAAGATAGACTAATGTTGCCAACAAATTTAGACTTTGTGAAAAGCACTGAAAATGTATAATATTACATTTAGGGCCTCACGGCTTATTGAGACATAACTGAAATTACTGTGGAGATCTGTCAAATGGGTCAAATTCTGATTTGAATTAGTCTTCCAAAGATCCTGAGGCTGTTAGAGTAATTTTTTAAGTCACAGAAAATAGAGAATATACACATATACATATATATGTATATATACGTATATATACATATACATGTATATATACATATATATACGTGTGTGTGTATATATATATATACATACATACATACATATATATATGTATATGTATAGAAGAAGGGAGAAAGAGCTAGAGATATTCATCAAAGAGCAAAGTATAGGAGTTCAACTCAGTTTTTGCCTGCATGACTCATCTTGCCGGCAGGACTGGGAGAGGACCATGCACTCTCCTTCAGAGTCCCTCCGCAGTACTGTCACAGTCCTGCCAGAGGGAATTCTAGGGAGCAGCTCCTGCCCTCCCTCCTGCTCCTCTGGTTCTACAGCCACCTGTACACACCTGTGCCCACACAGGCTTCTTAGTTCCTCAGTCAGCCAGGCCCTCTCCCACCTTACCGCCTCAGCCATGCTGGTCTCTCTGCTTGAAGGCTCTGGTTTTTCTTTGGTTTCACAGACAGAACGTGACATTCTTGGTTAATTCCAATCCAGTGGCTGGAATCTCCAGAATCTGCTACAAATTTTGTGGTTGTTTTCTACTGAAGGAGGCTCTGGAACTTTCTAGGAAGGAAGGTCTGTTAAAATTTGCCTTAGTCGGGGGCCGGGGAGTTAGCTCAGTGGTTCCGGCGCCTGTCTTGCAAGCGCAAGGGCCCGGGTTCGATTCCCCGGTAACCACATAACAATACTGGGTGTGGACCCACACCCAGCAGCAATCAGTACCACATACCACAGTGCTGGGCGTGGTGGCTCACGCCTGTAATCCCAGCACTCGGGAGGCAGAGGCAGGAGGATTGTGATGTGAGTTGGAGGCTGAGCTCAGGGCCAGCCTGAACCACAAAAGCGAGACCCTGTCTCAAAAAACCTAAAAAAAAAAAATTTGCCTTAGTCTGCAGTCTGGCTTCTATTATCACATGAAAGGAACTTCTGTCTTCAGAGGATAATGGAGGAATCACTACTTCTATACTGTTTGTGTCCCTCATTTCTCCTGCTCACTCTGCATTAAGTTTGGCCACAATTTCTCATTAATTACTTTTGTCCACTGTGAAACCCAACATAGCCATTAAGAGGCTGCGTGACAACGTCTTATCACGCTCCAGTAAGCGCTGGCCATGCGCAGATACAGTGTGGTACATCAGTGCCTGGGGATCCTGCATGTACAAACTTCCAGGAAAAACATAAGAAGATGAAGAAGGATGATAAAGTAGTCAAAATAATTAGAATCTTCTAGCAAGTATTTACCAAGATCTTCCTAATTTCTCAAATTTTTAAAAGGACATCACTGGGGATTTAGCTTAGTGGTTCCAGTGTCTGCCTGGCAAGTTCAAGGTCACAAGTTGATCCTGGTAAACACACAGCACAATACCAGGTGCAGTGGTTCATGCCTGTAATACCAGAACTTGGGAGGCAGAGGCAGGAGAGTTGCTGTGAGTTCGAGGCTAGCCTGAACTATAAAGTGAGACCGAGTCTAAAAAAAAAAAATAGTTGAACACTTTATCACAGATTTGCCTTTCAGAAGTTTACTCGAATCCAAATTTCCACACATCAAAATGAGAAAAACTATGTTAAAAATGTGTGTGTGGATGTAGGCAGAAAAATGTTCTTCCAAAGTTGTTCATACCCTAATCCCAGGGCCTATGAATATGTTAGGTCACATGGTAAAGAGAAAGTAAAATGGCAAGTGTCACCACAGTCACCAATTCACTGACTACACAGGAAGATCATGTGTCATTACCCACGGGCCCAGGTAAAAGTAAGACTGAGATAGAAGAGGAGGCTGGAGAAAAGATACGATGATGGAAGCAAGATCGTGGAGGTGTTATATGGAGGAAGAAATGGAGGAAGAGGGACATGACATGAGCCATGAATGCAAGCTGACCCTGGAAGTGGAAAGGAAGGAAATAGATTCCTGGAGCATCCAGAAGGAAGAAAGGCCCGGCAACATCTTGATTTTCACCTGCTGGACTTGCAACCTACTGAACTGCAAGATAATAAATTTGTGTGATTTGAGGCCACAAAGGCTGTGGTTATCTGCTACAGCAGCAATAGAAAATAACACACCATACGATGGAAT
>PVIR01036288.1:0-16085 GCA_004026965.1 Petromus typicus
AAAAAAATTACTGGAGGACCTTCTAGGGAAAAAGCATGACAATCCCAATGTAGATGAGTGTGGTCCAATGGAAATGGTCACCACATTTTAAAAAAGAAAATAACATAAAAATAATTTTAATAAATCTAAGCAAAAGTGTTCTGTCAAAATGTAAATTTGGAAATTTAAAATTTAAAATTATATTTTTAAAAGAGCTTTTTTTTCTATTTATGGCTGAATAATGTTTTATTGCATACATATCACATTTTCTAAAATCCTGTCATTGGCAAGAGTATGGGTGACCCAGGAGAACACTATGCTAAGTGAAATAAGCCGGACAGAGACAGATAAATACCATACGATCTCATGCACCTGTGGAACCTAAAAAATAGTTTTGATCTTGTAGAAGAGAGTAGAACGGTGGTCACCAGAGTCTGGTGGTATTAGAGAGAAGTTGGTCAGAGAATACAAAATTCCAGTGAGACAGACAGGATATGTTTAAGAGAACTGTTGTACAGCATGATGAACAGAGTTAACATTAATGTGCTATACTACAAAAAAAAAGCCAAAGAAGTAAACAAGTCCTCACCACGAAAATGATAAGAATGTGAAGCAATACATGCAGGTGTTTTCATGAGGCATGTCCAAAATAGAGAGGATGCTGTTGCCAATGGAAAGACAGGCTCATAGAACAGCAGGACTGTATCTGCTGCACATGGCGCACACCATCCAGCATACTGCCTACATCTGGTACCCGGAACATCTGGATCTTCCCCTAAATCACAGTGACCATCACAGCTAAACATTTTCAGTTGGTTCAGGACATTAGGGCAGCAGCTAAGACAGTGTGACGAAAGACACTCATGAAGAGCCAGAAGGAGATCCAGAAAACAGAAGCGCAATGGAGTATTTTCAAAGCAATGGGGAATATTTTGAGGAGGATGACTAGCAATTTGTCTTTCACTGTCATAACCTTTAATGTAAATATTCACCATATTTTAGACTACACTTGTGTGTATTCTATCTAGGCTTAGCCATATCACCATGTATAAATGCTTCCAAACATTATATTACACATGAGATACATATAAGGTCAGCTTTTAAATGAGGAAAATGAGGGTTAAAATATATTTTAATGTATTTTGTTTTAAAGTAATTTAAGACTACAAATTATACGTGAGATATTTGGTCCCTTTTCTTTTTTGCGTCGTCTTTGAAAAATAGTGTACACTTTCCACCTCATTTCAACTCAGTCTAGACACATGTCAAGCTCAGTAGATCAGTGTGTCCAGCGGCTGCCATATTGCCCAGAGAAGGTCCCAGAACTCCAGCTGGGTGACCTTACGTTCTAATATTTGACTTCTTTACCAGATCCAAAAATCTAGAATGCCACCGGCCATTTCTGCCTCCACTGTCACTGACTGTCACCACCTGCGATGGTCTCGGTGTCCAGGAGGCGATGTCAATGCCGGCGGCTGAACATCCGTCACCACGCCTCTCAGGGCGGGTCTCCACGTACCTGTGCTTTCTGACTCTTCGATGATGGAACAGCCAATAGTCATCGTGTCCCCCTTGGCTTTTAGGAGGAAGGACGCATTCTCCCTGTGGCATCTTTCATTTACAACTTTGCTCTCAATATCTGGAAGAGAAAGGGGGCATTTGCATGAGGTCCTTCAGAAGGTGGTTCTGAAGCTGGTGTCTGTCTAAGATACTTCAGAGGAGGAAGAAGGGAAAGGCCAACTTGTCATGGGTGGAGGTAGAACCCTTGAAGGTTGATAGAAAGACATCAGCACCAAGAAAATGAGAAATCTAAGGGAGCAATATGAGAGCCCATCTCACGAACAGTGGATGAATGAAAGCTGGCACTAGTGTTTAGAACTGAGATGTCCCTCAAGGCTGACATGTCCCTCAAGGCCTGGCTACTGGTCCGTGGGATTATTGGGAAGGTGTAGAAAATTGGAGCGGTCATGGGAATGAGGTCCTTGGAGGTCTATCCTTGAATTAATGCTACATTCTTAGCACAGTGTGGCCCTTAGTTTCATGTGACCCTTGGCATAGGCCTAGTGAATGGGAACATCATTAACATGGTGTGAACTCAGGACTGTTAGTTGGGAAGAGATTCGAAAGGAAAACTACAGAAAATCTCCCTGCCAAGGTCATCCCTGAACATTGGCACCCAAGCGTGGCTTCTCCTGAAGAGTCACTTTACCTAAGTGCTCCGTCTGGATAGTCTGGGTGGCGTTCTCTGCAGACTTCAGGAAAGCAGCTAATGTGGTGCTCTCCACACTGTCCAGCAGGACCGTGGCCAGGGTGGACTTCTCTTCCTTGGTGAATTCGGTCCATGTGGATGTTTGTTCAAGCACAGAGTCAAAGCTCTCAGCTTTCCTCTGTAAGCACAGGTACACTTATTCCTTCTCTTTCTCATTTCTCTCCCTCCCACACCCCCCTTCACTCTGTCTTTTAGTTTTTCTTCTTTCTCCTCTTCTCCCCCCTCCTCCTCCTCCTCTCCCCCTCCTGCTATTCCTCCTTCTGTCTCATGGAGGAAATAACAGCTGTCTTCTCTCAGTGGGAGAGTGGACTGAGGGGCAAGCCCAAAGGAGAGAGAAAAGAAGGCTCCCTCTGTGTGGGATGTGTGAGGGCCCCTTGGGAACCCAAATGGACGTGGCCTCTACAGAATGCCGTGAGGTAGCGTCTCCCACAGTGGACACGGCACGTCACTGTTGACCCAGCAACTTCCCTTCAAGGAGTTAATCCTTCCAGAAATACTGAAAAATTGTGCAAGGATCTTGTTCAATGATGTTTATGTCAGGATGACTTCTGAAAATCCTAAATGTCCCACAAATAGGTTAAATGAATGAAGATGAAGTCCAGTTGTGGGCTAGTAAGCAGCGGTTAAAGGAGAATTCTGTAACATGTCACTTTTACTTAAGAGTCAAAAAGGATCACAAATTACTAAGTTAATAAAATTATGAGCAATATATATATATTATATATTATGAGCAGCATATATAATATAATATATAATATATATCATGAGTGGTATATATAATATATAATATATATTATGACCGGTATGTATATATAATCTCATGTGGCTTAATACTAATTAATTTTAAGATTTATATTTGTGATATTATGTTTCTGGCCCATAAAATAAGGATAATGCATATTTTTTATGAGCCAGGAAGAGGGTGAGCCAAGAAGACAGAGACAGAGAGAGAGATCTTATATAAACTAATGTATTTAATATTGAAACTATATCTATGAAATAGTAGCAATTACTTCTTGATTTGCGGTTAGAAAACAATAATTTGTATCCAGTAGGTGGAAAGAGCGATTTTGAATTTTTCAAGGCCAGCACCAAAGGCTGAATTCTTAGTGCTCTAAACTTTCCATAGTAAACAATACATGAATCTTGCTTGTACATATGTGTTTCTCTGTGTGTTTACACACTTAGTAAAGAGAGAGAGACACATATCTCACTGCTACCACTGGTTGTATCTGAAAAATACAGTCAAGGTAAGAATAGCAATAAATATAATAATAGTGATGTTGAATTAATTCTTTCATTACTGTTATCTTCCATAAACTGACTGTGACTGATGACCGCAACCCAAGCCAAAAATTATAAGAAGAATTCAGAGCTTAATAATGTGCTAGGTTGCAGACAACCTAAATTCTTTAAAAAAAGAAAAAAAGAATGGGTTTTAAAATGTGGTGCTTGGGGCCCGGGAGTTAGCTCAGTGGTTCTGGCGCCTGTCTTGTAAGCGCAAGGACCTGGGTTCAATTCCCCGGTAACCACACACCATACTGGGCGTGGAGACTCACGCCCAGCAGCAGCCAGTACCACATACCACAGTGCCGGGCGTGGTGGCTCACGCCTGTCATCCCAGCACTCGGGAGGCAGAGGCAGGAGGATTGCTGTGATGAGTTGGAGGCTGAGCTCAGGGCCAGCCTGAACCACAAAGCGAGACCGTGTCTCAAAAAAAAAAAAATAAATAAATAAATAAATAAAAATAAAATAAAATAAAATGTGGTGCTTGCACTAAAAGAGACGCTATTGAGCATTTGGATGAAATTCTTATTCTTGTTACAACACTGAAGGACGTTGAACATTCTATGCTCAGTAAGAAAGTTATGTACAAAGGGAAAAATGCTGTGTGATGCCTCTCACGGGAGGTCATTGCAGTGAAAGGTAGCGAGATGGGTGCCAGGCAAAGCCAGGGAGACGGGGACCAGATACTCAATGAGTAAAGTGCTTCTCTGGGGGGGGAGGGATAGCTCATGCCAATGTTTGGTGATGATTGTGCAGCCCTGCAAATGTATCCAATGCCTCTACTGATTAATAAAAAAGAACTGAACTATTGACAAACATAACACGCATGAATCTCAAAGGCGTGATGCTTACAAAGAAAAAAAAAAACAATCTGAAAAAGCCACATGCGGTATGACCTCCTTCCTAACGTTCTTGAGAAGACAGACCTGAGGAAGAGAAGGTGAGGGGCTTAACGGGGTTAGTGGAGAAGGAAGCTTCTAAATATAAGAGGGAAAAGTCAAGGGGATTTTTTGAGGAAATGAAAGTGGCTGGCTCCTCATTAGTGGAGGTTTTGGCACAACCTACAAAGTCTGAAATAGAAATGTGAGAATATGCTGACTGTTGAAATGATCACAAAGAGGAGTTTATGCACCTCAAACATGATAGAAACTTAAAGACTCCCTTGGTACCTTCAGGGACACGACTGCAGTTTTGTTTTCACAAGTGCTGTCCAGGATGTCAAAGGTGGTGTTCACGAGGGCACAGAAGGAAACCTGCGTCACCAGAGAAAGAGCGTCTGTCAGCCGGGATCAGGGCACCCCAAGCTCACCCTCCACAGATAGGGCCATCCTGTGGAGGAGGTGGCTGTTATTCCCGACTCTCTAGAAATAAAACTCACCCAATCAACAGGGTTTTTTGTTTGTTTTTGTTTTTTTATGTTTTCTGAGACAGGGTCTCACTTTGTGGTTCAGGCCGGCCCCGAGCTCAGCCTCAAACTCACATCACAGCAATCCTCCTGCCTCTGCCTCCCGAGTGCTGGGATGACAGGCGTGAGCCACCACGCCCGGCACTGTGGTATGTGGTACTGGTTGCTGCTGGGGTGAGTCTCCACGCCCAGTATGGTATGTGGTTACCGGGGATTGAACCCGGGCCCTTGTGCTTGCAAGACAGGTGCTTGAACCACTGAGCTACATCCCCGGCCTGGGGAAGTGTTTATTGATCTGATTTGATCAGTAAATGCCATATGCCTGTGTTGAAATATTATACTCTGCTTCAATAATGTGTACCATA
Organism: Petromus typicus; assembly: GCA_004026965.1. Lineage (NCBI taxonomy): Eukaryota > Metazoa > Chordata > Mammalia > Rodentia > Petromuridae > Petromus > Petromus typicus. The sequence continues at coordinate 5,306 of PVIR01036288.1, forward strand.
TTGCACTAATAAACACTAAAATTATTTATCGTGAATGAACACATTATTACTGTGTATGTTTGTGGGGTACAAAATGATGTTCTGATACATGCATGTCCTGTGTGATGATTAAGTCGAGCTAATTAACATATCTTCCTCTCGAAGGCTTATCATACTTTGGAGTGGGACTACTTGAAATTCTTTCTCAACAACTTTGAAATGTACAACAAACTATTATTAGCTGTGGTCACCACAATTTATTCCTCCTGTGAACCTCCACCTTTGTATCCTTTGTATCCACCACATTTTTTACCCCCCCCCCACACGCACAAAGACATATACCCACACACACTCAATCTCCTCCTTTTCTATGAGTTTGACTGTTTTAAATTCCACTTACAAGTGAGAACATGCAGGATCTTCTTCTCTGCACCTGACTTGCTTCTCTTAAAATAATCCATGTAGCAACAAATATCAGAATTTTTTCCTTGTATAAGGCTGATTAGTAAACTGTCCTATTATAATTGCATCACCTTGATCTTCCTCAAATACAAGAAGCAAACATAAGCAAATCACAAAACTATTTATGGGAGTCAAAGGATAAATGTGCAAAAAAGTGGTCCACATATAATATTATTCAGCCAAGGAACAAAGAGATTTCTGTTTCCTGGAGTGGTGTGAATAAACATTGAGAACATAATGATGAATGAAAAAAGCCAGGTACCACTGGTGTAATACTGTATAATTCTGCTTTTAGGAGTGTCTGGAACAGGCAAATCCATGGCAAGAGAGAGAGAGAGATGATTAATGTTCGCAGATCTGGGAGGAGGAGGGAGTAGATATTGATGGGAATGAGATTTCCCTTTGAGGTGAAAGAAATGTTCTGGAGCTAATTAGTGACGATTTTTGCATGATATCATAAATACACTAACTACCACTTAATTGTATACTTTAAAATTATTAACATGGTAAATTTTATATTGTGTTTATTTCACCAAAATTAAAAAGAAAATCAGTGACTCATGGTGTAAACTTCAAAGCTAACTCACAAACTCCTATTTAGTTTTTTGACATCAATTGCTGATGGTGACTTGAAATTTTGCTAATCTCAAGGACTTCATTAGGTAATCAAGATGTCAAAATTCCTCTCTGCCTGCCGTGTGTCACCCATCCCACATCACTTCGATCAACACCAACATCTCCCTTGGTAGCAAGGTTCCAAAACGTCTCTCACTTGAGCAAAGGAATCCTCAAGTTTTATGCAAGTTAAGTACCTTCTCTTCCCAGCTTCCCTTGCAGCTATACTCAAGCATGTGACTCAGTTCTAGCCAATACGTATAATGATACGTATGGCATAATCTTAAATAAAGATGGAGCCATTTACTTTCCCTTCTCCCTTTCACCTTTTCTTGCCAGCTGTAAGGCAGATGTGACGGCAGGAGCGGAAACGGCCATATTCAGCCACAAAGTAAAGGTCTTGTGGTGACAGTGATATTACAAAATCCAAAAAAAGCTCTAACTAATAATGGTGAAGACACCATTATTTTTCACTTTGAGACAGCAAAGACAACGATCTGCTGACCTGGCCTCTTGGACAACTAAGACCTTTCAACTCTACTCACGTATTTAGGGTCCACAGATGACCCATCTTGGCATTGTTGGACCTGCTCATTGTGAGGAATCATATCTTCCTTACATTTGAATGGAACCCCTAGAGGGAAACAAAATCAACCAAATCAAACTGCGATCACCGAAAGATATGAACACAAGTGAAGCCTGAGTCCACCACCTCCCTGGTGACAACGCACTGTGGCCATAATGCACAACAGTGCGGGGGAACTAGCCACAAACACACTACAGCGTGAGGAATGCAGAGGGAGGCCAGGAAGTCAGAGAAGATGATCATGGGGATGGGTACATTGTCCACAAGAGTCACAAACGAGACAAACTGAGACAGACAATAGTTTTGAGGTACTTACTCAGAGAGAGCATTCTTAACTAGGAGAAAAATAAACACAAAATTCCAAGTGTTTGCCTGGAAGGAGGAGGGCACAGAAGAATGGAGCGCAGGGGGAGGGAAATGTTCAAGAGGCACAATGGCCTTGATGATGTTATTATAATGTGCCAAGCCTGACTCTGGGGACATTACAGCTGTTAAAGACATCTCTTATGTTCAGCTCCTGACCTTTAGCTCAGGTGGGAAGGAAAACCACACAGAAGGCTGTGTCCTTGATATCTAACTACAGCAGCCCTAGCTAACTTGGAAAATATCCTACTTTCCACATTCTCAGTTTTTAGCAACAGAGCTTGTTCTCTCTGAGACAACCCCAAACAAACCTCCTTGAAGCTGTATAAAATAACTTGCTAGAGAGATTGTAGGTCATAGTTTCCCCATGAGAGGGCTGAGTCCTGCCTGGCCCCCGCTTTCTCTTTACACGTGTGTCTGTCTGTTTTCTGAGTCTCCTATCAGATCTCCTCAGCCTTTCAGGTTCAGCCCCATGGGCCACAGCTTCATTTAAATTTTTAAACCGTTTGTAGTGTTCTGTTGTTCTTGAGGATAAAAGACTCCAGACTGCTTTGCGTAGTACTCAAGGCCCTGAGTAATCATCTAATAGCACTTCTGCCTTGTTCTCACTCTGCATGAGCCTCCAGACTGTCACACATACTAAAGCCTGGAGCACATGACAGCCACTCCTCATCTAGATAGTGCCTGCTTCCCCTTCACTCTGCTGCTGAAATGTCATTTACTCAGAGCATATTAACTACCCCATTATATAAGTCATAACTCACTGTGCTGCATGAATTGTTGCTTTCCTCATGGTTATTATCAATTATTAGGTATTCATTCTCTGGTTCCATCCCTTGACTATAAACTAATGAAAGGAGGTACTGGGTCCATCAAAATCAGAACTGAACATTCAGTGTTTGGTGCAGTGGACTACTAAGTTAATTAATGAATAGATCCAGAAATAATGTCTCAAATGAGTGGATTAATGAGTAAAAGAGAAAAGGAGCACTGTAGGTAGATGAGGTGAAAGAAAGAAAATGGTGCAGAGGTTTGACAGAACGAGGACCTTACGAGAAAAGCGAGACAGAGAGTCCAAGACTCCAGGAGATGATTACTTCTGCAGCTGAAGTTGCCATGCAACACAGAGCCTTCTGGATGTGGGCGGAAGCCCGGCACGCATCCGCAGTGATAGGAGCCCAGAACATTGGCGCAGACAGAACGTGGACCACATGGCGAGGGATCCTGGGAGCATTCATCCACGTCTGCAAAGAATTCAAGGATATTGAGAAACTCAGAGGGATAAGGAGAAACCTCTTTCTCGGGTTGCTTCCTGGCCAAACCTCTGCTCACCTCTGCATTCCACCTCTTGAGCTGTGAAATTCAGTTGTCCATTGCTTGGTGCAAAGCCAGGGTGGCAGGTGCAAAAGTAGCTCCCAGGAGTGTTGGTGCAAGTGGAGTTGAGGGGGCACGAGTCTATACACTCATCAATATCTGTCAGGTGGAGAACGGGTGTCACATCGAGTTGACCATGTGGCCAGCTAACTCTGCTTCCCCTCCCAGAGCCACGCTTTCACGAAGGGGAAGCATGTGACCAGGGCGTCATTCCATGGTTTTGTTATTGGGTGAAAATCGTAGACCATGGATTGTAGCCTTTTGGCTTAGCTGGGACACACTAAGAGAAGAGGGATTATTTGAGTCACGTACAAATACATGGTTAATGTACGTAACTAACAAAACTTTCTTATTTATGCTTTAATCTATTAAATTATTTTACAGAATAACACAAGAAGTCCAGGTATAAGAGTTACACAGAAAACTTGCCTATCTGCTTGATAATAATAAATGCCTCTCTTCACAGGCATACCCCCATGTAGGCAGGTTGAAATATCATTATCAATAACTGCTACATTTACACAAAAAACTTGTAAGATCTGATACACAGAGGCTTTGCTTAGATGACTGTGTGGGGTGGGTGCCAGAGATGCCTGTCTTCTCTTACAAAGCGTTCTGTTGCTACATACACAGTCCACACCAAAGCGCCCTGCCATTGAATCATAACACACATTGTCCCAAATCACATAATAATGTGTGGTTATTTTGGGTTGCTTTACTAGCTTTCAGGATTGAACAGACCCCGTGGGCTATGGACTGAACACATCTGGATGTCATCTACACCTATACAATAATAGGTGGTCTGGAAATAACCATCTAATATGGTATTAGGATGCAGTCAAGAGTCACAGTAAACACGGAGGCTGCTGCTCTCCTACCACGGCACAATATTTTATGGTTAATTTTTCAACAAGTAGAAATGGCCTCTAAAATAATAATAAAAGACACATAGAACACATGTCAGTATCATTTATTATATATGATCCATAATTATACATGCTACTCTCGTACGTACTCGTACTCTCGTACGACAGTACAGTAGAACTGTCATGCCAGTATCCACATTAACATGTAAGCAATGCACTGTGCTAGAACTACAACCTCATAGGCAATAGAAAAAGTTCCCCTGCAGTATACTGTAATCTCGTGAAAAACTATAAGTGCTGTCCATTGTCCTAGAAAATGGCAGCCCAGCCAGAAACTACATTTCCCAGCAGTCTCCAAGTGAGTCACTCTGATTGGTCTTCACTCATGGACTGTGGGAAGTGAGCATATGTGTCACATCTGTGCCAAAGTGCTTAAGAAGTAGGTGCATCTTCTGCCCTCTCTCTCTTTCCTCCCCAGAGCTGGGACTCAAGGTCCTGAGGGACAGATAAATTAGCAGATGAGAGGAGACTGTCTCTATAATCACAGTGGGAAAGAAAGTTCTGGGCAGACTCGTACCGATTGATGACAGGGAGACATTTCTATTATGTTGAGCTATTGGTGCTCAGCTGGGAGCAATTTGCCCAAAGAGAAAGTTGGGTGATATCTGGAGATATTTCTGTAACAATGAGAGTGCGGAGAATGTGCTACTAGGACCCAGCAAATAGAAACCAAGGATGCCGCCAAACATCCTACAATACAAATCACCCACAGAAAACCAGCCTAAATGAGGCAGAGAGAAACCCTCACTTAACAAATGGAGAGAAGCTGGGTCACTGTACCTTCCTTCTCATTTATGGAACGAGACATTCTGGAAGAAAAAATAATTAAGAAAGAGTAAAGATGGAACCTTTCATATCTCTGCATATGAACTCACAAAAAAAAAAAACAGGTGAAATAAACAGGTGTTGCTCACGAGTGATCTGAGCTAGTACATGGAGCACAGCATTGGGACTGATCAGATGGATAGTTGGAATTCGATTCCTTTGGAAGCCTCAAAAGACACGGGAAGGCCCCTTGGTGGGGTAGGGATCAGTGGTTTTTCTCCTGGTCTCCTGGAAGATGCATTAACAAAGAAGGGAGCTTCTCTTAGTAATAGGAGTTTCCTGCTCCCAGAAATATTGAGGCATGAACTGGGCTCGCGCTTGTCAAAGATGGAACTTGTATTTGAGTGTGGAGCTGGGTTAGGTGCGTGGTTTTCAAAGCATCGCCAGGTGCTGGGCTGCACACTTGTAACCCCAGCACTAAGGAGGTTAAGGTAGGAGAGAAAAGGAGGAGGGGGAAATGGAGGAAAGGGAAAGACAGAAGGAGAGGGAGCAGGAGGGAGACAGGAGAAGGAGAGGAGAAAGGAAAGGAAAGGACAGAACAGGACAGAAAAGGGAAGGGAAGGGGGGGAAGGGAAATCTTTGGGCCCTGAAGGTATTCTTCTGGTGAAATGAAACCTGAATAGGTAAATGCACACCTGGTGTGCTCAGCTTTCCCCTCGGACTAAACAAGGACTCTCGGTGATGGACCCTGACACTGTATGTACCATCCTAAGAAGAACAGGGCATTCAGCGCCACGTCCCCGAAATGCCCATTTTGTCCCCCAAAAGCTCTTATCACATCAAGGGGGCCCTGTAGGGGAATGTCTGTCAGAAGTATCCGAGGCACACTCAGAGTGGGGTACACTGGCGCTAGCTATAGAAACTGCCTTTCTGCCCATATGCCAAGTCATCTCTTCCTTGGAATACTGGTCACACGATGGAACACATCCAGCTAACGATGTCGCCACTACACAGGTCAATCTATCCAACCTCCTCTCCTCCTAACTGAGTGTGATCAGGGGACTGTGGGGCACTGTTGTTCAGATGGCCCCCTTGAGGTACTTAAATCTGTCTGCCAATTTCCCTCCCCGGCCCCCTGCCACTAGGCCCTACAGCATTTCCTGTCTGGCCCTTCTACCTGTCAGAACCCCTGCCAAATAACAAATCCAGCCCACTGCCCTGCACTCTATCTGTGAGCGCTTTATTAAATCTTCTCTCTCACAAGCCAACTCTAGATACTTTCTTCGGTCCCTTAGCAACTGACCCCATTGCCTCAACACACTTGAGTTGTCGACAAGATTCCAGATTGATTTATCTCTAAGGTCCCTTTCAGACTTACTCTTCTATTAACTCAACTCAGAAGTTAGTGAATATTCACAAACAATAATAAAGAGAACATTTTTAATGAAAAGAAGAAAAATGTGTCCCTGAGGATGAATATGAAGAGTGCTCTGGTGTACGGTTGACACTGCAGAGGGGGCCTCCGAGAATCTCTCACTTCCTGAATGCAGACACTGCTCCCCCCGTAGGATCGAGACTCGATCTCCTCTTCTCTGGCTGGCTTTTAGTGTGGTGAAAGTATAGCAGAAATTCTACTCTGACCTATCCCAACCTTGGCCCTAAAAGGGCTAGTAGGGCTTGCTCTCTTTCTTGTGGGATTTAACCTTCTCGGAAACCAGCAGCCATGCAGGAAACCATGTGGAAAGTCATTTACCCAGGAAGAAAATCAGGGTCTCAACACGGCCCCTAACCTGAGGTCAGCCAGGAGCAACGCCACTTGGGACCTACCACCCATCATCGTGCCCTGGCAAACTCTATGAGACGCAGACACGCCAGTCCCTGTAATCACTAGCAAGAACAGATAGTCATTGTTACGAGTCACCGTGTCTCCAGATAGGAGACCTCAGGACTCCGTGCAGGAGTCCTCAGAATGGCTGGGAGAATTACCTGTACATTCCAAAGCCTGGGAGACCCCAGGGTTCTGTAAACCAGCCGAAGAAAATCCAGACACGCAGGAGCAATGGTATCCTCCCAGGGTGTTGATGCAAATAGCGTTGGAACCACACAGAGTCCAATTCTGGGAACATTCATCCACATCTGAACAGAAAACCGGTCTGGGTTAAAAGGGGGAAGGTCACGGAAGCTTGGCGACTCACGGATGGAAGCCAGTGTGTTGTCTGCCTCTGAGCTCCACTTTTAAATTTTTATTTTATTAGTGCATGACTGAGTACGTGAAGTTTGCGTTCTTGTGAGGGAGCAGGCACGTGTACTTCGCACATCTTTTTATTTCACTTCTGCCCCCACCCATCTCTCTTCCTCCATCTCTAGGTCCCCTTTCCCCGTTTTCGTTATTGTTACTATTTTTTAGTTCCTGTTTGGGACATGTCGTGGTTTCATGTGTTGTGGGTACTTGGTACATGGACATGATGCGTCTGAGACCTGTTTGTGTGCCCTGCCCTCCTCCCTCCCCTTCCTCGCGGTCTCTTGGACGCCCTCCCACTTACAAAAAGACCTATCTCCCTAATTCCTTTTATCAGTCTTTCATTTTGCTCTTTAATTGTACTTTGAATCACTCAAATGAGAAACTACGCGGTTTTTAGGCTTGTGCATCTGATTTACTTCTCTTAACATTGTGTTTTCCAGATGAATCCATTTTCCTATAAATACCTAGAATGCATCTTTCTGTATAGTCAAGTAGCCTTCCATTATATGGAGGTACCACATTTTCTTTATCCATTCATCTGTGTGTGGATGGATAACAACACTAAGAGTTCATCTTCCACCAGAAAAAAATAGCAGTCATCAAGATATCAAACAATTACAGATGGCTGAATTGAAAAGGGAACCCTTCTACACTGTTAGTGGGAATATGACTCGTACAACTACTATGGAAAACAGTATAGAGACTTCTCAAAAAACCTAAAAGTAGAAATTCCATTTGACCCAGATACTGTTCTGCTGTGGAACTTCCTGAAAGAGCCAAAAACATCATAGTGCAGCTTCATACCATGATTTACAGCAGCACAATTCATAATAGCTAAGACCTGGAAGCAGCCTGTACATCCAGTCTCAATTTCTTTTTCACTTTATGATTTTTTGAGGCATGGACTCACTACGTAGTTCAGGCTGGTTTAAAGCTCACCATGAAACCCTGGCTAACCTGGAATATGAAGTGATCTTCTTGCCTCAGCTTCCTGAGTGCTGGGAATACAAGCCTGTACCATCAAACCTGGCCCAACCTCAGTTTCTTGGACATATTCTTATTATTCAGCATATCAGCATTTGGAAGCATGCCCGTGACTCATGCAAATTTGATAAAGTTTCTCACTGCTCAGGATAAAATCCAGATTCTTTCCTACTGGTCAAGGCCTTGACCAGTATGGTGCCAACTAAGCCTACCTGCCAACTTTCACTTCTAATCCCATCAGGACTTAGGATGCAGGTGCCTTGATTACCTTCAACCCACATTGTCTCTCTCCTCTGTTCTTTCAGCTTTGAACTTGAATCCTCTTCTCTTTCCCTAATGGTTTCCAACTCGTATGCAAGGAATCACTACATGATTAATGATGACAGAGAGGGAGGGGGCTGAGAACATGGATATTCTGCGTTCAAAACTAGTCTCTGATAGGCTGTGTGTTCCTGAGTACCAGGCACTGAATTCTAAGTTCAGAATTCACATATTGAAACCCCAACTTCTATTAGTATGAAATTTAATGTTACTCTTTGATACACCCTTAGGATTAAGTACAGTGTCTGCCATAGAGGGCTCAAGAGATATTTGTTGAATGAATGATTAAACGAATGACTATTGACCTCAACTTTGCAAGCAAGACTGACTCCAAGCCCCTCATTGTTATCTCAAGTAGTCTTTGACCCAAGTGCCCAAAAGATTCCTCTACATACCTTTACATGTTGCTTCCTGGCCATGGAAATCAGGGCGCCCACTGCTGGATTCATATCCTGCGTCGCACACACAAAAGTAACTTCCAATAGTGTTGTTGCATGTTGCGTGGTCGGGGCAAGCTCTGGCCCTGGTACACTCATCCACATCTGACAAACACAGAAGAAAACTCAGATTAAATTAAAAGAAAGGAGGACGGCAGACCGCAGAGGAGATTCCTTCCGTGTTTTTACAGCTCCTTCTGTTCACAGTTTGAGATGAGGATCATAGATCACGTGATTGACCGGCAATTCTTTTGTGAAGAGGTGATGTCAGATTCTGCGCCTCTTGAATCTACTTGGCTTTGTGCTTTGTGTTGGCCAACAGAATACAGCGGAAATGATGTCAGTTCCAAACTTGGACTCCAAAAGGACTGTTTGCTTCTGGTATTTTTCTTGGAACTCTTGTCATTACCACATGAACAAACCCGAGCTTGTCGAAAGAAGAATCGAAAACCAATTGGAAGAGAGATAAATACCAGATGGTTGTCGAACATATGAGACAGCCCAATCTGTACTAGCAGTTCATGGGGCAAACCGCTAAGTAAGTAGTTCTTTTTTTTTTTTTTTTTAGGTTTTTTGAGACAGGGTCTCGCTTTGTGGTTCAGGCTGGCCCTGAGCTCAGCCTCCAACTCACATCACAGCAATCCTCCTGCCTCCGCCTCCCGAGTGCTGGGATGACAGGCGTGAGCCACCACGCCCGGCACTGTGGTATGTGGTACTGGTTGCTGCTGGGGTGAGTCTCCACACCCAGTATTGTATGTGGTTAACTGGGGATCGAACCCGGTCCTTGCGCTTGCAAGACAGGTGCCGGAACCACTGAGTTAAATCCCCAGCCCCTAAGTAAGTAGTTCTTCCATTTAGCCCCTAATTGTAGGGTGATCTGTTACTTGACCAGCTGACTAGGAAAAGAAGAACTGATTTCAGACACGTCTTAAACTAAGCCAAAGGGAAACAATGTGGGCTTGCTCAATGGAGTCACCCACGCTATGAATAAATCTGAGGAATAAGAGTGCCGGATTAGACAGTGAAAGATAGAGCCTAAATTCTTGGTGGGAACAGTCACTAACTGACGCCAAAATGGGGGAGGATTAAAGAGGATAAACACAGAGAAAGGGGAAAAATTGGGAGGAGGAAGCCTGAGATACGGACAGAACGGAAGCAATCAAAATACATCTACCACGTGGATTTCCTAGCATGTAACAAGAACTTACAAGTATGCAGGAAAAAGGAAGACTGAGGCTAACTTAGGGAAAGATTCTAAAGTTGGGGACTGAAACCTCCTTTCAGACTCTTCTTCAGCTCATAACTGTTGACCTTCGGGGCCCTACCATTCCTGACTGTGGGAGATCTTCGCCCTACAAGATCCCACTGATATCCCACACCTTCTCCTCCTGTCATTAGTTGTGTTTAAAAATATCTCTGGCAACTGGGTACAGTTGTGCACACCTGTGAGCACTCAAAGTGAGGCAGCAGGACCTAGCGTTCAAGAACAGCCTGAGTGACTTAGCAAAGCCTTGTATGAAAGACTAACGAGGGCTGGGGATGCAGTTCAGTGGGAAAGCCTTGGATTCAATCTCCGGGATCGTGCACCAAAAGGTCTCTGAACATTTCTATTGTCCTTTGTGTGAAAATTTCCTCTATAGACAAGAGCTCCTCACCCAGGGCCCACTACTTCACCTACTACCCTTAATAGGAGTTCAAATCTCAGCTGGCCCATGTCATTGATGCA
>PVIR01036289.1:0-15919 GCA_004026965.1 Petromus typicus
GCCGTGGACTCCTGCGGAAATTGCGCTTGAGAACCAGCGTCCCCTCTGTGGAACAAAGTATCCAAGGCGTATCATTCAGATTTTCCAAATCTGAAGTTGATAAAGACGATACCAGACGTCCTCCGCCCCAACCTGGGGTTCTGCCTCCAGAGTCAACCTTGCTGCCAAAATACGTTTTTAAAAATACTGAATATCTCCGCGAACGCCTGCACCCTTTTCTTATTATTCCTTAAATAATACAGCATCACAGTGAGTCGCCCAGCACTCATGTGGTGTCAGGTCGTAGAAATAATTGAGAAGCGATTTAAAGTTATACCGGAGGACTGTGTAGATTATATGCAACTAAAAGGTCCTTTTCCATAAAGGATTTAGTGGATCCTGAGAACATGGGCATGTACATAGACATCAATGTTCCCACGTGTAGACGTGGGTCTTACCCCCAAGATATCTCAGCATATACACTCACGTGTAACACCGTCTGAAAACATCTGACTCCCCAAATCTCCTGGTCCCAAGCACTTCTGATAAGGAATATTCAGCATTTGTTGATTTGAAATGGAAACACTTTTTGTTTGTTTGTTTGTTTGTTTTTTGAGACAGGGTCTCAGTATGTAGTTCAGGTTGGCCTTGAACTCGCTATGTAGCCCCTGCTGGCCTCAAATTCAAGGCGATCCTCCTGCCTCAGTCTCTTTAGTGCTGGGATTGTAGGCGTGTGCTGTCGTGCCAGCTGAAACGCAAAGTTTGATTGATGGTTTAAGAGAGCATCGTACACATCTGTAGTCTGATGGACATTGCCAGTCCTGCCCTTTGGAGCAGCAAAACCACACAGAGGCCTGGAATAGAAACGCCACCCACGCCTCTGTGCTGCTGCTGCTGCGTGATTAGCAGTTGTAGGTGGCTGGCAGGTGGCAGCCTGAAGATATTCTCAAATTGGCCCCTGGCAGTCTAAATACAGGAAGCGCCTGCACGTGAGCGCTTCATTTAACAGTCCCTCTGGTCAGCCCTTTTCCGTAGCGTCTTAATTGTCTTAATTACCGGGAGGCACCTGTGATTCTTTGTGTTGCGGGCAGTGAGAAGGGCGGCAGCCTCACCGCGGCCCCTGCGGGCGCTCCCCTCTGTTCTCTGCTTCCCTCACGGTCCCCCCAGCGGAGCCATTACCAACCTGAGCTGGAATTCGTCAGCCTTGGATGTCAGCCAGGGAACAGGACCAGCGAAGTCCCATGACGCCAGCCGGCTGGGCAGGTTTCCAAGGCAACGGCTGCTGTCTTTCTCCGAAGGGAAATCTAGGAGTCCTGATGTGGCTCCTAAGAAAGCCAGCGAGAGGGGAACCGATCTGTGCATGAAGACTGCTGCCGCCTGCGTGAGGATGAGTCTCATTCACACTTCTCGTGCTCTGAAACGAGCATTTCATCGAGCTGTTTGTGATGGGCACTTGGGAGCACGGTCGACATGGGCACCGGCCTCCAGTCTGAAAGCCCTGAACCACGGCACCGATGAGGAGGGGGAGCGTCAGGATGCTCACAGGAGAAGTCAGAATATCTGTCACTGAATACGGGAAAGGTTTGCACAGGCCCCGGTCCCTGGATCCTGGGGAAAAGGACGAGGAGTGGTCCCCACGGTGACCGGCTCTATCAGCGTTTGTAGGATGATCAAATTCACTGTGCAAACCAGGGCACGTTAGCAAGTGTAAGAGGGAGTCTTGGGGTGAAGGACTGAACCCACGGCCTCCCCTCTAAGCTCTGCCCCAGCTCTGTTTTATTTTGAGCTGTGGTCCTTCTAAGCTGCTAAGTGCCAGTTTGGCCTCGAGAACTCTGATCCTTCTTGCAGCAGTCTCCGGGCCAAGGCTGAGGTGTGCCCCACCATTCCGGCCAGAGGGAACTTCCCATCGCTAACCAGGGAGAAACACGCCATCACAAGTTTGACCTCCTCCTCACAGCAGAAGCCTTTGGAACACAAACTTCCTTTGCAGCCAGAGACTGAACACCGCGGGGCAGAGTAGGAGCTGTGTGACGAGATCCAGCCATTGGGACTGGCACAGGGGACCAGAACGCAGGGAGGCCGAGCAGCAGCTGGAAGCCAGCAGAAATGAAAGAGAAAGACCTCGCAGACCATGCTTGTCTCACAGGGACAGCGGCTCTGCAACTTTGTTCAGGAAAGAAAAGAGTAAATGTGAATCACACTTGAACGTTGTTGCTACGTGAGGTTTCTGTGAAAACAATCCCATCATGATAAGTAGAAAAAAAATCCTCGTTTAGGGGTAGCCTGCTTCCTAGAGTGGAAAGGAGACTAGGTAAACTTTGAGACTTGTTTATTCTTATCTTCTGGGCCATAAACAGAGTTCACCAAGATAAAATAACTGACACAGTTTCTTTCACACTCTTACTAGGTGTAAATGGACATTTTTATTTTTAGCCAAACAAAACTCCTTGGTGAAATAGTATTAAAATTTTAAAAAGTACCCAAGGCATATATTTTTATGACAGAAAAATTGGAAGGGGATAATGTATAATGACAATAAAACCATTTGTTATCCAAGAATCTGTAGGTACCAATTTTACAGTTTAGTATGTATTCTGTACTATTCCCTATGCATATATATATATATATATATATATACGTGTATATATATATATATATATATATACGTGTATATATGTATATATATATATATATACACGTATATATATATATATATACGTATATATATAGACAACAGATTGTGCGTGTCTGAGTTACTTCCTCATTACTAGGACACAATACTGGACAACCATAATTTAAAGAAGGGAAGGTTTTTCTCTAGTTCATGGTTTGTAGAGGTCTCAGTCTATAGTCAGCTGGCTCCAAAACAGGACTGGCAGAGGGGGCTGATGGAGGGAAGGGGCCTTGCTGAGCCGTGGCGGGAAGCGAGAGATGTGGGGGAGGAGGAGGGAGGCGGACCCTCCAAGCCACGCCCCTGGCCCGCCTCCTCCAACCAGGCTTCGGCTCCCGGGATCGTATTTAGCTATGACCTCATCAGTGGGTGAATCCCCTGACAAGTGTCACATCTCCGTGATCCGATCAACTCTCCAAAGCTCCACCTAGGAGCACATGAGGCTTTGTAACTTTGTTTTAATGACTATATGATAATTCTCAGCATTGAGTAGCTCATAACGGCTGGCGTTAAGTACACAGTTGTTCTCAGACTTTCTGTTCTATAAACAATGAAGTATTCCACATCCGCTCAGGAAGTCTTTGTGCATGCATAACAAATGAATCTGGAGCGTGTTTGACAGGGTATCTGAGATGTGTTCGCTCTGGGTCTGTTCAGGATTTGCTTATGAAATGAGCATGTGATAAGAATGAAATGAGACAGAAGTTCCCGTCCCCATCCTGACATACAGCCCAAGCACACTGCTTAATCTCCTTCAGTTTCCTTAGATGTCAGAATGCTGAAAAATTAGAGAAAATGTACAAAACCTGCCGCTGAACTGAATTATTAAAAGGATGAGTGGATATAAGGGTATCAAAACCATTTACAGTTATCAGCAGTTTACTTCTACAGGGGTTTATTATTTTCTTTTCTAAGTGCTATTTTTAAATATGCCTGCCACAGGTGGCAGTGGATTCCTGTAATCATAGCCCTAGGGAGGCTGAGGAAGGAGGATCACTCCAAGGGTGAGACCGGTCTAGGCTACATAGTGAGTTCAAGCCCGGCTTAGACTACATAGCAAGGTCCTATCCCCAAAACAAAACAATGAAAACATTCTATTATATCAGCTAAAATACTTTCCAGGGCTTTTTTTGTTTGTTGGTTTTTACATTCTCCAGGAAAGACCTACTTGTAGGAACGAAGCAGGTGCTGTCTGGTTTGGAAGTTTGGATGTATGAGTGGGCAGGCGCGAGGAGAAGCTAGGAGGAGGAGCGCTTGGGGGGACTGCTGCTGCCTTCTGCGTGTCATGAACCCAAGGTGGCGGGGCCGAGGGCCCCACCTGCGGAGGCTGCAGGAGCCCGTGTGCGTGGTGCCGGTGGGGGTGGGTGGCTCGCTCGCTGCCGCTACTGCCTACCCCTCACTCCACCCCCCAGGGGTCCTCTTGGCCAGCAGTCTGTGGGAAGCATCGCTGCAAAACTGGAGCATGCTCTTTGGGTCTAATGCTGTCCAGCCCACAAACAGAGGCCAGCCTGCTGTCAGAGATAACGGCAGCTGTTGGAAGGGGAGTCTGGGAAACTATTTTAATAAAGAATCCTGGGAATTCCGGCCACATTTAGGAGAGAGCCTGATCAGAGGAACAGAGGATGTGAATGAACCATTTGCAGCCTGAATTAACCCGAGAGAGACACCCCAGCAGCTGGAGCCCGCACACCTTCCACGCCGCCCCTCCCTGGTTTGGTGGAGGAGTGTGGAGGAAATGCGAAAGTGAGTAGCGTGGAGTCCGGAGAGGGAAGTCAGCAGCGTGCAGTCTGCAAGGCTGAAGGTCTTGCCCCTTAAAAGGATGACTAGGCACCGCCCACCTGTCAAATGTGCAGCTTGTGTGAATCCACAATAACTCTTTAGGGTCCCTACATACAGTGTATTAATAAGTTTTCCTGTGGCTGAACACTGACAGTGTAAAGGACAAAAAGTTTAACTTATGGTTTGCAGGAATTCAGTCCATAGTCATCTGGCTTCAACATCATCCTGGCAGATAGGGGCAGCAGGACTTAGCTGCCTTGTTCATGGCAGAGCAGAGCAGGGAAACAGGGCCAGAGAGGAGCAGGCAGCGACTCATGTGCTAGCCACGGCCACACTTCATGGCCACCCAGACATACCCAAGAGAATGCTCTGCTAATCTGCTAGGTGTTCCTTAATCCGGTGAAGCTGATGTATCAGGATTAATGGCCACGATACATCTGCTGTTAACTTGTAACCCACACACTTCTCCTGAAACCACACTCACCCTCCACATAAAGATAATAGAAAGCTCATACTGCTCCTACCAACACAACTAGCCCGTGTATGACTGTAAATACAGCAGTCCTTTCCCCAATGTCTCAATAGTACTAGCATTTTAAAAAGTATCGTACAGGAATAAATCTCTTCTGAGTCTCAGGACAAACTCTTAGTTGTGAACTTCTGTAAAAATCACAAGTTACACAATTCCAAGGCTCAGTGGCACAGGGTGAATTTCCCCTTCCAAAAGGAAGCGAGAGAGGGGGAGAAGAATGATAGTAAAAGAAGATCAAAACTCAGTACAGCAAACACTGAGTTTGGTAGCTCCACATGTGGCATCCAGGGCACATGGTTATAAAATACGATATCCAGACAATGGGCATCTCTATGGGCTAGCCAGTGGCAGCACACACAGCCTCTCTCTTGGGCTGGCTGCACTCACAATTGTCAGCTTTCCTTGGCAGACATTCCATACTCCTGGCATCTCTAACTTCCTGGGATTTCCACTGCACCTTTTATTTCATTTACCCAGCTTCAGGTGCGACCCTCTTGGGGGTTCCTTGTCTGGCTTCCCCGGCTTTCCTCTGAAATCTGGACGGGAGTCTCCTGGAGCCCCACAGCTTTTTCAGTCTGCATGCCAGTAACACCACCGTTACATGGATACCATCAAGCTCTCAGGTCGGTGGAAGCAGTAGCCAGTCTCCCTTGGACCATACCTGCAGTGGCCTCTGAGTGTCTGGATGACTAAACACAGTGAAATGAATCCCAGACAGTCAGATCCCTAACAGGCTCTTCTCAGGAAGGGGTTCTAGGCTTTCGCTTCTCTGAAGAAAGCTTTGCAGTACTGCACATCTGAGATGACTACGGGTGGGGTCTTGGTTCCCGAGAGTCCCTCAAGGCGTATTTCTTCTTGTCCTAGTACATAATACCTTGTTTCATTTTAATGGTGTTAATCTCTCTTGCAGCCACATCTCCTTTGTCCCCAACTTTGCACATGGTTTTTTCTGTGTCAAATTTTTCTGCCCTTTATTTTATCCCTGATTTTCACTATAAATCTGGCTAAAAGCAGCTAGTGGTGACCATTCCACAATCTAGATTTTCAGCTGTTTTAAAATCTCCTCTGCCAGATTAATTAGCCCACTTCCCTTAATCTCAGTCTCCTGCAAAGCCTCAGGATATGAGCAAAATATAGACAAATTTTCTTCCAGAATGATATGGGCTGTAGCCCAACTGCCAATAGACTTGCCCTTTACTGTACATGTTTGTTGGCATTTGACCTTTTAACATCCAATGAGAATCACTCATTAAGGGTGGTTTATAGCATTTCAGGACATCTCTAGCTCACATATAAGCCTTTCCAAAATCATCCTTTAAACCAGCCCCAGAGTCTTGTAATTCACTTGGTCAGGTACAGTCACAGAAATGTCCTCACTTCCCTGGTAGGTACCGATTTTCTGTATTAATCAGCTTTCCTTTTGCTGACACAACACCCAAAACTCACAACTTGCAGGAAGAAAGGTTTAATGTGGCTCACAGTTTGGGAGGATTCATTCAACAGTTAGCTGGCCCCAAGCACGGACATCACAGCAGATGGGTGTGTTTAGCAATGTTTCTTAGTTCCCATTGGCCAGGAAGCAGGGCTGGGGAGCAGTACCATCAGGAACAGGTGAAGGACAACATCTAGTAAACAAGGCCATGCCTCCATGACCCTCCCAGGACTTGCTCTACTATTTCAATGGATACCAAGGACTTGATCTACTATTTCAATAGATACTTCTTCCTAATCCAGTGAAGGTGACCTATCCAGATGGATGGTCGGATATGATAATTTTTATTTCTGCGTATCTAAGAACATATTGCAGGACCGAAGAAAATGGGGAGATTCAAATTTTGAGAGACAACATTTTTGTGTTATTCTGAAAGGTGCATTGTGAAGCTAACATTTCTGTGTGGATAGGCCCCAAAACTTGAGCTCAGTGCGCTGGCAGGTCCTGTGAACTGAGTAAGGGAGACTGGAAAGGTATTTTTGGCAAAGGCCCATTGGAATTAAAGAACCAAGGAATAGACTCATTCTGCTAGAACTGAGATAGACAAATGCTAGCTTTTAAAAAGGTTTTTTTTTTTTTTTTTTTTTTTTTTTTGGTTCTTCGCTGAAGATAACTCCCTTGCAGTTATTTAAAGTTCTTGGGCTGTTTTAAGTATGATATGTAATGCTGACCAAGGAACTATACTAATGCATTTCTTCCATTTTTTAAAAGCCATACTTATGAAAGTGTGGAAAGAAGGAAGTCCTCCTAGTAAAAAATAAAATTGAACTTTTATTTTAGTTGCTTTTCAAGGTGATGAAAAGGTCTATCTATAGTATTCAATCAGTATGAGGCAGTGTCATAGTAGGGACCACAAGGCTCAAAACATATATATATATATATATATTTTGGGTTTTTTTGAGACAGGGTCTCGCTTTGTAGTTCAGGCTGGCCCTGAGCTCAGCCTGAAACTCACATCACAGCAATCTCCTGCCTCTGCCTCCCGAGTGCTGGGATTACAGACTTGACTGGCACTGTGGTGTGTGGTATTGGTTGCTGCTGTGCGTGAGTCTCCATGCCCAGTATTGTATGTGGTTAATGGGTGATCAAACCCGGGTCCTTGCACTTGCAAGACAGGCTCCTGAACCACTGAGCTAAATCCCTGGCCCTAAACATAAAAAATTTTGAGAGTAATTAATCTCCTATAGCCTTAGAAACATTTTCCATCCATAGCAAGTAGAGGCTGAAAAAAAGAGATGAGTTTGGAGTAAATAGCAAGCTTTTGAGGTTGCCTTTAGACATCAAATTTCTACCTTGGGTTCACAATTTCATCTTTTCAGTTGCTGACAGATCATACAAGGAGGGCCAGATTTATTTGTGCTTATTCTCATACATGACGAGATGAGAAGATACAAAAATGCAGAATCTCTATTTGGGAGACTGGGAGCTTTAAAGGTCATATTTCTGCTTTGAATTTCCTAAACTCACTTCTTTCTATCTTTCTTTTTCTTTCTTTCTTGACAGGGTCATGCTATGTTGTTTAGGCTGGTTTTGAGCTCACAATGAAACTCAGGGTGGCCTTGAACTTGCGGTGATTCTGCTGCCGCAGCCTCCCTTGTATTGGCCTCACAGGCATACACCATCATACCTGGCTCTGCATCAGATCCTTAAGGGAAGTGCTGGTGTATGATCTAAGGATCTAAAGAGAGGGTGACAGTAGGACAGAAGGCAAGAGAGACAGAGAAGGAAAGAGGAGTGAGTCAGATTGGTACACTTTCAGTCTTAAAGATTCTCCTGAAGACAGGGCATGCAACTCGGTGGTAGAGCACGTGCTTAGCACCCAAGAGAACCTGGGTTCCATCCCCAGAACCACCAGGACAGAGAAAAAAGTCCCCTGAAATACTGTTTTTCGAAACACGCGCCTCTCCCTGCTCTGCTGGCTCCAGGGTTCCTGGTTTTTGAAGAAGTTGAATGGAGGAAGACCATTCAGGATTTTGCTGGGCTGGGGGGAGACACTCGGGATTGAACCAATGTCTTCACCAAGCTACCTCTTCAGGCCTTTCAAAAGAATTCTGCTTCTGATGGGTTGAGGATTTTTCATTTTGAAAATTATATTAATTTCTTAGATCAGAAGTCCTGATCCCTTCCTGTCCCCCTAATCAGTTTCAGACCATGCTCAAAGAAAACTACTTTATGCTGGTTTAGTGCAGTTCTTCTGCAAGCATGTACATCACACACATGTGCGCGCGCACACACACACACACACACACACACACACATGAGTACCCAGATGCACAACTTCACTGTACCCTCCAGGGGACCTGCTGGAAATCACCCAAGCCGAGTCTCTGAGCAGCAGGTCCCTCCCTCCTGGGAAGTGTCTCCTGTTTCCTTGACGACCCTGCTCCCCTCTTCCCGTCAGCCCTGCTGGCTGATGCTGTCACTCGGACCAAGAGCTCCCTTAGCCCTTCACATGTCACATATTGTCCTGGAAATGGAAAATCGATGTCTCCTTCGCGTTTCCATCACACCTGTGCTGCTGGTTCCTCTCTCGAGGTTGGTGTCAGAGGAGGGAAGTTGAGGAGGAGCCGGGCTTCTCCTTCCCGGGTGCCCTGAATAGCAAGCGACATGGCGGACACACGCCCAGCCTCACCCTCACCTGTCACATGTCAAGCTCTGTGAGGCTGGGCTGAGACGGGGCCTCCCCCCACCCCAGGCATCTGCACGGAAATACAGGACGGCAGGGCCGTGTCCGCCATCTTTCTCCTGCCAGAAAAACTTGAAGCTGTGGTTGGCCTGGGAGATTTAATGACAGCTATGCAAGTTTTGGGGTCTTTCCAAAGCAAGAAGGAAAAACAATTTCATTTTTATAAAGAAGAGAGATGCTCAGAATCCTGTTGCCAGCCGAGCCTTTGTTTTGTCCTTTCTTTGGTTTCTTTCTTTCTTTTTTTTGAGACAGTTCAGGCTGGTTCTGAACTCAGCAATCCTCCTGCTTCTGCCTTCTGGGGCTGGGATGACAGGCGTGAGCCACCACACCCGGCACTGTGGTGTGTGGTTCTGATTACTGGTGCATGTGAGTCTCCATACCCGGCACTGTATGTGGTTACTGGGGGTCAAACTGAGACCTTGCACTTGCAAGGCAGGCACCGGAACCACTGAGCTAAATCCCTGGCCCCATCTCTAATTTCTTGATTACTGAGACTTTCTTAATTGTCGGTCACTCAGCTGTGCCGTGAATAACAAAGTGGTTTATATCCTTTTAACCACAAGGCCAATGGCGGGCAGAAGGAAGAGAGAGCCAGGGTTCTGGCGGAGAGCTGAAGTCCTGCTGGTGAAGGAGCTGTCCGGGTAGAGGTTTGAGAAACATCCTAGACAGGGAGTGTTAGAGAGGGTCCTGAACTCCCTGAGCTCAGAACGGTGTCTTGGGGTCACTCCGTGTGGAAAGGACACCTACTTCACCACTCTGTGGCTCTGGGCCAGATGCTTGATGGTGTCGAGTCTCAGTTCCCTGGTCTGTAAGACGGGGCCATGCCCTCAGGGAGGGGAGGATCGGCTGCACGAGATGACACATGACAGTCAGTGTTGTGGCGCAAGTGGCAAATCCCACCGCAGTCCAGTTTACTTGGGCAGGAAGGGGGAGTTCTCGGAAGGGTGCTGGGACCCCCCAGACCCTCCAGGGTGGATCCTGGTGACACAGAGGACAGCGCAGCAGGAGGACCCTCACCCTAAAGTCCCACTAACAAGACCTCCCGTGCTGTCCCTGACTCCCTGAGGTCCTGCTCTTGGCAGAGAGTGTGCTGCTCCTGGCACAGGGTGGCCTGCTTTGGGGCTTTGTCTGTTTGGGCACTAGACGTTGGACTCAGGGCTTGCTCGTGCTCAGCAAGCCTGTACCGCTGGACTACATCCCCAGCTCTTTTTATTTTGTATTTCGAGACTTAGTCTCATCAACTTGCTCAGGCTGGTCTCCAACTTGTGATCCTCCTGCTTCAGCCTCCTAAGAAGCTGGAACTGCAGTTGTGTGCCACTGTGGCCAGTGCTTTATTATCTTTTGAAGGCCTCTATCTCCAATATGGTTACATTCTGAGATTTGGAGGTGAGGACTTCAACATATGAATATTTTGTGGTACACAGTGAAGTCCGTAACAGTGCCATAGGTGTAACAGTGCTCTCTGACAAAGATTCTTGTTTGAAAGACAGTTCCAAAGGTGTCTTTTCTAGTAGTTCCCAGGCCAGCAACAGAGACACAATAGGCTTTTAAGAAAATACCCATTTTGGACAGGTGATTTAGCTCAGTGGTTCTGGTGCCTACCTTGTAAGCACAAGGTCCCTGATTCGATCCCCAGTAACCACATACAATAATGCCAGGCATGGATTCTCACCCCACAAGCAATCAGAACCACATACCATAATGCTGAGTGTGGTGGCTCACGCCTGTAATCCCAGCACTTGGGAGGCAGAGGCAGGGGGATTGCTGATTTTGAGGCTGAGTTCAGGACCAGCCTGAGCTACAAAGTGAGACTCTTTGTTTCAAAAAAAACAAAACAAAATGACTGTTTAAAAATAATTCTTTCATCTGCAAAAGACTAGCTCCCTATATTAAAGAATTCATCCTCCTATAACAGAGGAAAGAGGTCTCGAGCTATAGAAGGGTGCGGAGTGGGGACTCGGGGGTTTACCGTTCTTGGCCTGTGTTGTGCCACTACTTACCGAGGGGCGAAGTGATGGCGCCTTTCTTAGGCAGTTTCTCATGGGTGAAATAGGATGAGTATGGAGAGGTGAGTGGGCCTGCGGACCCCACAAGTGTGAGCTTTGCCTTGGTTAAGGACAGAACGCCAGATGGATGGTAAGTAATTGGCTTTGGCTGGAGTTCTGGGCAAGGTTTTGTGTTTGCAGAGAATGGAGCGTTTCCATATTCTCTGTCTGGGCTGCAGCCAATCCTCACCCATGACTGACTAACTTTTGTTAGTCAAAAGCAACTCATCTCTTTCTTTTGGAAAAAAAAATCCGTCCTTCAGAGCCAAAGCAGCACATGTCGTGGGGAGTCTCGTGGTCCCTCTTGTGGCTTTCCTCAGCCCTTGCCTTGTCCGGCTGTCCTGGCTCCAGCCCTGGCAGCCAGGGTCCCTCTGCACCGAGCCTTGGTCCTGGGAAAAAGGGTCCCTGAGGACTTAGGAGACAGCGGTGAGAGTCAGAGCCAAAGGCCAAGAGAAGGAAGTTCTCTGTTCCAAGTCCAGAAATGGATATTTGTCAAGGGCACAAAGACGCTACCTTGGTTTACTATTCGCAAGGATGAATTGTCAGGATTTTACCTTATACAAGGAATGGTCAAGATATGCAGTAATTCAATGAATATGTGATCATGAAAGACACCTTTGCATTCATCTCCCTCAAAATCTTCTCATGGTGAGCATATTTACCCAATTGTTCATGCCACTTTCTGAACTGGAAGTCCTACTTGTGAGCAGCTGTACAGATGTGATCAAAAATACAGCAGATGACAGTGCCACGTGTCATCCAATGAGAAGGCAGGGAGTGGAGACGTGGCGTCGTCTCCTCTTGCACCTTGCCCACGGAGTCTGGCACTGCGTGACCTGACTCTTTCCTCAAACTTAAAGTGACATCTGGAATTCATTCAGGACACAGTGGCAGCCAGGGGAGTAACACCCGAGAAACACGAGGCAGGACGCGCAGAGCTGCCCCAGGAAGGGTAAGAATGGTGGGGCGAGTGTGTTAAAGGAGAAGAACACCGTCCTTTACTACAATATGTTGAAACTGATCACCCATTGTGCACCGAACCTCTTACTGCAGCATGACAAGCTCAGTAAGGCGCAGTGTCTCCTCCTAGCTAAAGTCCTAAGCAAACTGGACGCTTCCGAAGGGAAGAAGTCCGGGCCTCAGGGTGTGCTTCTAATGGGAACTGCAGAACGAGACAAAGTAGGAACCTCCCAAACCGAGAGGCCTCAGGTCTAGGTCCAGTTAGATCCAAAGCTGAGCGTGGGGACAGGAGCCAGGCTACGTGGGCCCACTCACTACGGTTGAGATCTGTGTTCCCCAAAGGTTCCCAGGCTGGAGACTTGGAGCACGGAGTGGTGACGTTAGGACGTGGTGGGTCTGACTCCTTGGGCCTCTCGGTAACCAGCGGGAGTCTTTCCTATGAGTTCGGTGACCACCCTCCCTTCAGTGTCCACTGGGTAATATGTCAGGAATCTGGGACTGGAACCATCCCAGGACATAATGAGGTGTATGAGAGTGGAAAATAGCTCATGCCCAGTGTTAGGTTCAGCTGGTGGGGGGTTGACCGCAAACGCCCCCTGTGAGAAGGCCCCTCCAATCTGCAATCCGCCTCTTTGTATAAACCACCCCTGAATCGGCCTGCAGCCTGAGGGCTCTTCAGGACAAGAATCCCTGTGTGGTCCCCACAGCGAGGTTATCATAATAGAGCTCTTTCTCCACCAACCCCTTCCCTCTGGAAGGCTGTGGCAATAGTGCAAACTTTTTTTTTTTCAGGTTTTTTGAGACAGGGTCTCGCTTTGTGGTTCAGGCTGGCCCTGAGCTCAGCCTCAAATTCAAATCACAGCAATCCTCCTGCCTCTGCCTCCCGAGTGCTGGGATTACAGGCGTGAGCAGCCACGCCCAGCACTGTGGTATGTGGTACTGGTTGCTGCTGGGCGTGAGTCTCCACACCCAGTATGGTAAGTGGTTACCAGGGATAGAACCCGGGCCCTTGTGCTTACCAGACAGGCGCTGGAACCACTGAGCTAAATCCCTGGCCCTCATCAGTTCTTTTTTTGAGACAGGGTTTTGCTATGTAGCTAATGCTGGCTTTGAACTCACTATGGACCCTAGACTGGCCCCCAGGTGAGGTGGTTGCCCTGCCTCAGTGTCCCTGCTCCTGGAATTGCAGATGTGCACCACCGTGCCTGGCTCTGTAAAACAGAAATTTTTTCATGACTTCAGTCCCAAAGATTTTCATCCACATTGTCTTTAATGTTTTTCATTTAGGTTTACAATTCATTCAGATTTGTAGTACAAAGTAAGAGCTTTATGCTTAGGTTTATCATTCTTATCCTTGCTTAGGGATTTCTGTTTTCTCCAGAACCACCATTGAGGAGCTGTTCTTCCACTGAATTTCTTCTGCACGTTGTTTAGAAGTTCACGTGAGGTCACTTCCAGATTCTGTGCTGGTTCTGCCAAAGCCACCCAGTCCTGGAGAGACAAACAAAGGACTCACCTATTTGTCAGGATGCACCTTATACTTTCATCAAAAAAGTGTGTTAAATGCCTACCAGGCCAAACCGACGGCCTCCGCAACGTTGGGTCTTTGTTATCTCTGTACACCTGTCATGGCCCCGCAGAGCAGAGAGGGGGGTGCTCCTGCATGTAACCCTAGCCCGTGAAAGGCCCCCTAGGCTCTTATTCCCCTCTGCTGGCTGAAATGACTGGTGATTCACTGCCTGGGTTCTGTCCATACTCAAGGTGACAGGCAAGAGGTCATAGTTAGGAGAGGCTCTTTGCAAACAGAGTGACTGCTTCCCAAGGAGCAGAGAGATCTGGCTGTGTCGCAGTGGTGAGAAACTTTTCTTTTTATTTTCTTCTTTGGTATCATATAATTCAAGTGAAGAAAATCTACTTCTGGGCTATGACTCCCCCCACCCCCAAACAAAATGTAGTAATTCATGTCATGGGAAAATATATTTCTACACCTAAGATTGCCTATTTTATTAAAAAAAAAAAAAGGAGTATTAAGGACAAAGCTAGCATTGCCCCCATATCCAGGCAGCTATCCAGAGGAACACCCGTGGAAGCTTTATCATCCTCATCTTCCAGTGGACTCTGCCTTGGAACCTGGGCCAAGCTCAGCCTGTTTCTTGCTGCTACAGAGGGTCTTTCTGCTGAGGAATTAAAGAGACCACCTCAGCAGAAACTCTTTGAGCCTCGGGTAGGACACAGAAATAGCTTGATCGAGTGATTTCATATTTTTTAAAATGGATTTTATTGATACATTTTATATACACATTATTATCACAGTCAATAATGAGAGTTTGTATCCATTACATGCCACCTTTTAATTCTCATTTTTTCACATTTCCCTGCCCGCCAAATGCCCCACCCCATACATAAGCTTTATTTTGTTTTTTAAATCACCAAATTTTTCTTTCCTTTCTTTACTTCCCCCACCCCTTTTTCTCTTTGAATATTTTCTTACTATTTCACAATGCCTATCGTACATTTTAGAACTCATTTACCCCTTTAGCTCCTCATACCAGAGAAATGAAATGGTATTTACACATCTGTGACCGATTAACTTCACCTATGAGTTGCTTCTCAAGGTCCATTTGAGTATAAAGGACTCAAATTTATTATTCTTTAACGCAGAGTAATACTCCATTTTATATTAAAAAAACCCACTTGGTCTTTATCCATCTTCAACTGATGGGCATTTGGGCTCTTTCCAAGATTTGGCTATCACAAACTGAACTTCTATGAAAAGGGATGCACATATGTCTCTGGGCTATGAATCTTTTACTTCTTTTGTGAATATACTTAGCAGGGGAATAGTGGGGTCAAATGGGAACTCTAATCCGAGTTTCTGAGGAATCTCCACAGTGGTTACACTAGTTTACATTCTCATCAACATGGAGAATAGTTCCTTTCTTCCTGCAGCCTCGCCAGTATTTGCTGTTGGTTTTTTTTTTTTTTTTTTTTTTTTTGTGATAGCAGCCATTCTTTATGGAGTGAGATGAAATCTCAGTGTTGTTTTCATCTGCATCTCTCGAATGACTAATGATGTTGAGCATTTCTTCATGTGCTTCGTAGCTGCTTTTACTTCCTCCTCTGAAAAATATCTGTTCATTTCAGATGCCCATTTTTGGAGTGGGTCTTTAAATCTAGAAGAGCTGATTTTTTCAAGATTTGTATATATCCTAGACAAGTAGCCCTCTTTGTCTGAGGAACAGCTGGTAAAAATTTCTTCCCATATTGTTGGTTGTCTCTTCACTTTGCTGATGGTCTCTCTTGTTGTGCAGAAGCTTTTCAGTGAGATGAGGTCCTATTTGTTGGTTCCTTCTGCTAGTTCTCATGCTGCAGAGGTTTTGTTTATAAAGTCTTTCCCTATGCTGATGTCTCCAAGAGTTCTACCTAACCTGTTTTGCAGCAGGCTTAGAGTTTCTGTTTTAATAGTTAGGTCTCTAATTCTCCTTGATTTCAGTGAGGAATTAATATGAAAGAGGCCAACTCAGCAGAAACTCTTTGAGACTTGAGTAGGACATACAAATAGCCTGAGTGATTTCATATTTTTTTTTTTTAAGGTTTTTTGAGACAGGGTCTCACTTTGTGGTTCAGGCTGGCCCTGAGCTCAGCCTCAAACTCACATCACAGCAATCCTCCTGCCTCTGCCTCCCGAGTGCTGGGATTACAGGCGTGAGCCACCACGCCCGGCACTGGTATGTGGTACTGGTTGCCACTGGGGTGAGTCTCCACACCCAGTATT
>PVIR01036290.1:0-15915 GCA_004026965.1 Petromus typicus
AAAACTGAGGAAACAAATTTTATGTATATGGGAGGGCGGTAGGGTGGGTAGGGCTTTGGGAAAAAATGAGAATTAAGTTGTGTCTTATACTGGTACAAATCCCCATTATGGAGTGCAATCATGCTGCATATATGTAATGTACCAATAAAGATTAAAAAAAAAAAGAAAAAGCATATGTACATAGGGTGTGGGGGTTGTAAGGTGGGTTACAGAAGTGAATAAAAATAAGAATTAATTCATACAATATACTGATACAAATTCCCAATATTGAATGTGATCATGATGTATATATAAAATGTACCAATAAAAATTCAATTAAAAATAATAATAAGTATAGTTCCCTTATCAACACTTCTGCTGTTGATCTCAAACTGTTCACATATGCATAAGACACTTGACAAAAATTAGGTCTACAGATAGACTAGTCTCTTATCTCTGAGATCTGATATGAATTTGCGAGTGGGACAAGGTACAATGATATAGTCTGACTATGCTGCTGTTTGGACTGGTTCTCTCTAAACCTGTGGTTCAATTATTGCCTGGGGATTTTCCTTTACAATTACTTAAGATAAGTACCTGGTTAATGATTTCTGTGTCTTATTGACATACCTTGTGATAGTAGTGAATATTTTGTAATAACTTTCTGCATTAGAGAGATTTTATGTATCCTTGAACTTTAGAAAATATTTTTATTCTCCTTTTCTTCTTTATTGAAAATTTAACTGCACATAGAATTCAATATGCAATTATTCCAAAGTATATTTGATCATAGAATACTCTTTTACAAGTATCTCATTATCTCACATGGCTCTGTGGAATATGCTTTTCATAAAGGCTTTCCTTTGAGTTAAAGCTGGATTAAATTAAGATCTTACCTACAATGGTTGTGTGAGATGACTAAGGTACCTGATGAGTAGCTTGATAAATGTATGTTTTGTCCTTTTTTGCACCTACTTTACTATCATGTAAATTCCTATTAATTCACTGAATTTCTTTACTCAACCAACCAATCCTGCTCACGATAAAAATTAATATACCTAGAACTGTATTGGGTTTTTTAAAAATTGATTTTATTGTTACATTTTATATACATATCATGATCACACTTGATATTGAGAATTTGTACCAGTATATGACACAACTTAATTCTCATGTTTTCCCATTCCCCTGCCCACCCTATAACCCCCCTCCCCTAAATACAGAAGCTTTGCTTCCTTTTTACCATCAATTTTTTTCTTTACCTTCTTCACTTACCCCTACCTTCTTTTCCCTTTGAATATTTTCTATTTCACAATATCTATCATATATTTTAGAACTCACTTACATCATCAGTTTCTTATACCACAGAAAAGGTACCAAAGGTATACCACAAAGGTACATCTGTGACCTATTTATTTCATTTATGAGTATATCCTCAAGGTACATCTATTTGAGGATGTATAAATAACTCAAATTTATCACTCTTTGTGACCGAGTAATACTCCATTTTATTAAAAAAAAAAAACTCACATCTTCTTTATCCAGTCTCCCGTTGATGGGCATTTGTATTTTTTCTGAGATTTGGCTATCACATACTGAGCTGCTATAAACATGGGTGCACATATGTCTCTGTGTTATGAATCTTTTAATTTTTTCATTTATATCCTTAGCAGGGGAATAGCAGGGTCAAGTGGAACCTCTTATTCCCTTGTGATGACTGGCCTTTTCAAGTCATGACAATGTATTCATTTTTCGTCATTGTGGTGAAATATCTGTGCCAAGATATCCTTGAAGAAAAAAGGTTTATTTAGCTCACAGTTTTGTATGCTAAAATCCAAGTACTGCAGTTTCTGGCTAGGACCCCATGACATATGGTGGATGAGAAAACAAATTGTAGGGGAAGGATCACATCTCAAACCAAAAATAAAGAGCTGGGTGGGGCCAGACTCAGCCTTTTATGACAAGCCTGTTTTGAGAATTACTAAGAGGTCACATGAGCACTGCCTTTGTCTTTTCTGAGGGCACGCCTTTAATGACCTGGGACCTCTTACCAGGTATCACCTCTTAAATTTTCCACCACTTCCAATAACAGCAATTTGGGAACCATATCTTCATGGGTTTTGGAGAGACAACTTCCAAATCATAACACAAGGTTATGTGATTTTTGTGGAATTACACAATGGGATTGAGACTATCAGCCTCATTGTCAAATTTAAAAAACTGAAGCTCAGAGAGCTATACGACTTGTTCAAGTCACATATCTGATAAATGTGTAACTATGATTTGAACCCAGGCAATCTGAGTCTATAGCCTGTTGTTATATTGCAATAAAATCTTGTCTGTATAAAAACTTTCCAGAAGTAAATAACTGTCATTTTCATTTTCCATTTTGATCCCAATATCGTTGCACTTTTTACTCACAGTCCTTTCTTACGGTCACAGATGGGCATAAAATAACAGCAACAATGCAAAAATTACTTTTAGCACCATTGTTGGGCTGTTACATATGTCAGGTTTAAGAGGTTGGGGATTTAACTCAGTGGCATCACACCTGAATTCAATCATCAGTACCAGGGGAAAAAAACTGACAACCCTGCAACCCATATGTCGGATTTAACCCAATGACCTGTGTTATAATGAATTTTTCATTTATCTATATTGGGAGAGAATTGCTAGCACAGAACTTTCTTAGAACCTGGGTTATGAATAACCATAATCTTATTCTTTCTCATCTCCAGGTCTATGGGTTATAGGGTGCCACAACTCAGATTTTCGGAACAGAGGCATGACAGCCTCACTGAAGGTTTCTAGCTGTGACAGGAGCACTGATGATTATTATGAGGACACATATGAAGATATTCCAACATACTTGCTGAGTGAAAACCGTATCATTAAACCCAAAAGCTTCTCCCAGAATTCAAGACAACTTAGCACCAGGCCAAAGCAATTTGAAGCCACCAAAATTCCAGAAAATTATATAGAGAAGACCGATCCTCAGTTTGGGGAGAGAACAGGGATGGTTAAAGTACACAATGACTTTTCTAGTGATTTGTCAATGCTCTTGGGACAGAGTCCAACTCCACATGGGTTACCTTTCTCTGATCTCCCAAAAGTCACATATAAAGCTCTTCCCAATGATCATTTACCTGGAACAATAAGCAATAATGAAGGTCTACCTAAAGAACTACACTTCAGGCCAGAGCTCTATCAGAGTGGAGATAGAGTATTTACTCCTGAACCAAGCCACCAATTAAGAGTGAATGAGAATTTGGGGACAATTATAGCAGTAGAGTTGAAGAAACTTGATTTAAAAGCTTCTAGTTCACCAGATAACTTAATGATTTTACCAATAATTCCATCAGACAACTTGACAGCAGGTCCTGAAGAGACAAGTTCCTTTGAATCTCAAAATCTACCAGTTAGTGGTCAATTAAATACCAGTATATTTGACAAAAAATCATCTCCCCTTATTGAGTTTGGTGTGCCTCTCAGCTTAAGTGAAAGAAATAATGAATCCAAGTTAGAAAGAAGGTTAGTGAATATCCCAGAAAGTTCACTGAGAAAAAGTGTATTGGTGATAGAGAATGATATGTCACTGAAAGAGGAAACAACTCATGGTCCTACTTTGTTGACCAGAGATAATGATTTATTGAAAGTTAGTATCTCTTTGCTAAAGACAAACATGACATCTAATTATTCAACAACCAATAGAAAAACTCACATTGACAGATCAACATTACTACTTGAGAATAGTACATCAATCCTGCAAGATATTATATTAGAAAGAGACACTGAGTTTCAAAAAATGACATCTTTGATTCATGATGAAGTGCTTATGGACAAAAATAGCACAGCTCTGAGGCTAAATCATATGTCAAATAAAACTACTTCATCAAAAAATATCAAAATAGTTAGTCAGAAACAAGCAAGTCTTATGCCATCAGATAATGAAACCCCAGATATGTTATATTTCAAGATGCTATCCTTGCCAGAGTCAACAAATTGGAAAAAAATGACCAATGGAAATAATTCCCTTAACTCTGGGCAAGGGGATAGTCTAAAGCAACTGTTATCCTTAGGATTGGAAAAGTCTGGAGAAGACCAGAATTTCTTGTCAGACAAGAATACAGTGGTAGTAGAAGATGACTTTACAAAGGACACAGGACTCAAAAAACTTAATCCAAACAACAAGAGCATATTTCTTACTAATCTGACTAATGTAAAAGAAAATGATACACACAATGAAGAAAAAATAATTCAACAAGAGATAAAAAGAAAGGAAGAATTAACCCAAGAGAATATAGTCTTGCCTCAGGGGTATACAATGACTTGGACAAAGAATTCCCTGAAAAAACTTTTCTTACTGAGCACTAGACAAAATATAAGTTTAGATGAGGGGACAAATTCACCAACACTTCAGGACACAAAATTATTAAACAATTCAACAAACAGGACAAAAAATCACAGGGTTCATTTCTCAAAAAGAATGGAAGAAGAACAAATTCACCAAGAAAGCTTGGGAAATCAAACCAAGCAAATGGATGACAAATATCTAAGTACTTCAAGGATGTTCCCTAATCTAAGCCAGAACAATAATACCTCCCAACGTGGTAAACGCTCTTTGAAACAATTCAGAGTCTCACTAGAAGACAGAGAGAATGAAAGGGAGGTAATTGTGGATGACACTTCAAAACAAAGGTCCAGAAACATGAAATATATGACTCAGATAGATTACAAGGAGAAAAGAGGAAAAGTGATTACTCAGTCTCTTTTATCAGAGTCTCCTATGAGGAATCATAGCATCCCTCAAATAAAGAGCTCTGCATTACCCACTGAAAAGATTTCACCAGTATTTAGGCCTACAGATATGACACGTATCTCATCTAAAGACAGGTCTTCTCATTTTCTAGCATCAACTTATACATATAGCCTTAAGGCAAAAAGTCCAATGGCCCCAAAAGATAGAGGTTTCCTACAAGTACCCCAAAGACATAACCTGTCTTTAACCATCTTTCCCTTGGAGATAATCAGAAATCAGGGAAAGGTTGGCTCCCTGGGCACAAGTGCCACAAATTCAGTTCCATACAAGAAACTGGAAGACACTCTTCTCTTGAAACCAGTCTTACCTGAAACATTTAGCAAAGTTGAATTGCATCCTAAAATTTCCATTCACCAGGAAGATCTTTTATTTACAGAAACTATCCATGAATCTCCTGTTCATATGGACCACATGGAAAAGATTCTTCTTCAGAAGACAGCAGGAACTATAAAGGGGAATAAGACAAATGAACTTGAAAAAGTGTCCTTTCTGAAAAGTTTAACAGAAAGTTCTGAGCTCCTGGGTCCTCTTCCTTTAGGGAATCATGCTACCCAGACACCAAAAGATAAGTGGAGATCCCAAGAGAAGTCACCAAAAAATACATTTTTTAAGACAAAAGGCACCTTTTTGCCTCTGATCCCTAGTGAAAGCAATCATACAGTACTAGCAGTAAATGATGTACAAAACAGACTCCAAGAAGAAGCCACTTTGGTAAAGCAAGGAGGGACTAGAAAGTTTTGCTGTCCAAGTCCACTCATCTTGGAGCGTCATCAAAGGGAAATAACGCCTATTGCCTTTCAGTCAGAACAAGAAGATGTTTACTATGATGATGCCATCTCAAGTGAAGTCAAGAGAGATTTTGAAATTTATGGTGAAGATGAAAATCACGGACCCCGCAGCTTTCAAAAGAGAACACGACACTATTTTATTGCAGCGGTGGAGCGGCTCTGGGATTATGGGATGAGTAGGACACCCAGTGTCCTAGGAAACAGGTATGACTTCACTTCCTTCATCTTGCTATTGTGACACTGGACTTTACCAAATAGTAGGTTCTCAGGTTTCCTTTCAAAAGCAGTCTCTGAACTCTCACTTCAGCAGGTGGCAAAGTCTAAGAGAACTGAAGAGTAAGTGGGAAATTAGATGATAACAATGAGAGTACATGGTAAAGTAAAATTTCAAGAAATTCTGAAGGGGTATACAAGATGGTACAGGAATCATGGACAAGAAACATCAATGGGGTAGAAAGTCAACCTCATCTCTCTAACCTTCATGCTGCACAAGAACTCATATTCTTGTGAAAGACTCCTGAGAGAGGTATGAGGAAGTGTATAGTAAAGAAGTTGAAGATGTGAGGAGAGTCTTTCCCCAAACTATGAAGAATTCAGAGAAAAATGTAATGCTTTGAGTTTTAGGGGAGCAGAAGAGGTTGGGTAGGGGAGAGGAAGCCTGGATACATTTGGAAGACAAACATAAGGATAATCAATCAGTCTGTCAACAAATATTTATGGGGCACCTACTATATAAAATAGAGAGGGCTCTGCCCTTCCTCTATGACCTGTATCATCTGACTGCCACTACTTCTACCACTTCACTTCTCCTTCACACATTCCCAATCCCTTGCATTTTCTGTTTGATCTTCTGAGGAGCCCCATTAAAATTCTCTACGTTTCTACTGATTTGTTCTCTCTTGTGCTACACTCCAACATTTATATTTATATTCTCACTTCTAGTTGATTCTGTGCAACAAACATGTTGCCAATACATTTAGTGACTTCTGTACCCACATACTTTGCTTCACCCCTATGACAATAAGCAGACCATCTGTGTTCCTAAATAATGTCAGTCCCATCAGTGTTGTACTTAATTCCATTCTTCTCCTCTCATAAAGAAAAACATAACCCCATCAATTTCCACCTTTTCTCTCTTACATTATCATTCTCTCCTTTTTCCACTGGACTAATCTCAACATCAAGCATGTTATTATTAATGATCATCTCTTCATTTCAGCTGCTCAAAACATAAGCCTTGAAGTTATTCCTAACTCATGCCCACATCTAATGCATCAGAGGATATTGTTGACTATAACTTCAAAAACAACAAGAATTTGATTATGGGCTAATATTAGATAAAATGAAAATGTAAGTGATGATGACATGGGAAAAAACCAAGGAGGACATATGATAAAATGTTATTCTAGATACTATAAAAGTGATATTTAATTTTTTTAAAATATTGTTTACCTATATTTTTGAATTCTCGAACAATGCACATTCACTGCTTCTGTAGCAATAAGTTTTAAAAAATGATAAAATCAGACTAGTCTGCACCAGCAGACTAGGACTAGATGGTAGCTCATGCAGGTGGACACAGTTCCCCAAGGGCATGCTGCCCTGGCTATTGCCTTCATCCCTTCTTGTACACTCCCAGCACAGCCCAGAGGCCCAAGCAACACAGTGAGGAGAAGATAGGTGGGTAGGTGGGGAGTAGATGGTAGTGCCTGTATGGCAGTGCCTTCTTGGGACTGCCTGTCTGACTTTTCTACTCATCCTCCACCTGCTCCTTTGGGGTCTTTTTTGGGTTTTTTTGACAAGATCTTACTTTTTTTTCCAGGCTAGCCCTGAACTTTTAGGCTCAAGTGATCTTTCTGATCAGTCTCCTGAGTGCCACGGCTATAGGCATCCCACCCTATCCAGCTTCTAGGGGTTTTAATGGCTAATAGCCTACTGTGTATTATGTAACAGATTTTTATGCATTTGTTGGTTGCATATCTTGGCTAATATGAATTATGCCAAGATAAACATATGCAGGAATCTTTATAGTACATTGATTTTAACTGCTTCAGGTATATACCAAAGAATGGTATAATTGGATCAAATGATAGCTCTATTTTTATTTTTTGAGGAACTTTCATACTGGTTTCCATTATGGCTATACAAATTTTACATGCCAACACACTGTATAAAAAAGTTATTTTTTCTTCACATTTTTGACATTATTTATTGTTTTCCACATTCTTTTTTTTTTTTTTTTTTTTAACATTTTTTGAGACAGGGTTTCGCTTTGTGGTTCAGGCTGGCCCTGAGCTCAGCCTCAAACTCACATCCCAGGAATCCTGCCTCTGCCTCCCAAGTGCTGGGATTACAGGCGTGGATTGTTTTCCACATCCTGATTACAGGGAGACAAAATTTTAGTGTAATTTCATCTGCATATTTCCCTACTAGCTAAAAATATTTAATGTGTTTTCATACATATACTGGCCATTTGTACTTGTGCTTTTCAGAATACCCTGTTCAATTCATTTGCTCATTTATTGCTTGGTCCATTTGATTTGACAGGTTTTTATTTTTCAGTTCTTCATATATTCCAGATATTAAACTCCTTTGTTAGACAAGTGGCTGAAAAATATTTTCTCCTATTGTGCAAGTTGTCTCCTCATTCTGTTGATTGTTTCCTTTACCATGCAGGTACTTTTTACTCTGATGCAGTCCCATTTGTTAGTTCTTGCTATTATTTCCTATGCTATTAGATACTATTCAGAAAATTCTTACCTCTGCCTATCATGTCAAGTGTTTTCCCTATGTTTTCTTCTAACAGTTTCAAAGTTTATGATCTTACACCTGGATATTGGACCCATTTAGAGTTGACATGAACAGCGTGAGAGATGGGTATACAGTTTTAATCTTCTACACATGGACAGCCAATTTTTCAAAAGGGCTATGTATGTTTTTGGCACCTTTATTGAGAATCAAATTCCTGTAGTTGCATGCATTTACGTCTGTGTTTTTCTATTCTATCCCGCTGGTATGTGACTATTTTTGTGTTAGTACCATGCTCTTTTTGATATTATGGTTTCATATTTTTGTGTTAGTACCATGCTCTTTTTGATATTATGGTTTCATATTTTTGTGTTAGTACCATGCTCTTTTTGATATTATGGTTTCATAGTATATTATGAAATCGGGTCTTGTGATGCTTCTAGCACTGCTCTATTTACTCAAGATTGCTTTGGTTAGTTTGGATCTTTTAAATTCCTTTATAAATTATAGGTTGTTCTATTTCAAACATATGAGAACCCAGTTGTTGATTCTTTGTAATACTTCCTGTGCGATCCAAGTTTTGTTCATAGTCTTTGCCTACATCAATATCTTTTAGAGTGCCACCTATTCTGTGTTCCAGTTGATTTGTTTCTGTTTTAATATTTAGATGTTTAATCCACTTCAATTTTAGTTTAATGTATGATGAAAGACATGAGTCTAAATTTAATCTTCAGCATGTGGAAAGCCAATTTTTCCAGCACCACTTATTAAAAACGCTGTCTTTCTTCAAATGTGGATATTTGGCCCTTTCGTCAAAGATAAAGTGGCTGATGTTAAAGTCTCCTGGAGGAGGGGAGCTGGGGAGACGACCATGGACACAATGAATATGACCAAAAGCTAGATTCCAATGACAAGTTTATTGGGCTGGAAGTAGTTTTTTATGACAGTAAAGCAAACTCATAAGGAAAAAAGGTTAGGCTTGAGGGAGGGGAAAGAGAAACCTCATTATTTACCCCCCCCCAAAAAAATACAGACACAGTTAATCATTATATCTGAAGGAGCCAAAACATCTTAGCCTCTCAGGCTCAAGAACATATGTTAACCAAGACAGCACGCAAACAGACAGTCACTTAGGGAATGAGGACTAGCAGAAGACAGAACACACAAGGAACAGAAGACCACAGCATTGTCGCCCTCAAGCATGGGAGGATTTTAGGTCTCACTGGCCCCCTCCACCATCTGCACCTAGAGTGACTTGGTTTTCCGGAGTCTAAGGCTCGGTGTGCAATCCTATATTCCTGGGATCAAACCCAGGTCCTTGCACTTGCAAGACAGGCGCCAGAACCACTGAGCTAAATTCTCAGCCCTTTAATTAATATTTTAAAAAACAAATCTGTTTTCAGTATCCAGAAATATTTAATGGAATATCAAACATCTAACTTTATTTTTAAATTTTTATTTATTTTTGTTTTTTCACTCAGGATCTTTATATGTATTTCAGGTTGGCCTTGAATTCACTATATATCAAGGCTGGCCTCAAACTCATAAACAATCCTCTTGCCTTAGCCCAAGTGCTGGGACCACAGGCATGTGCCACCTTACCCAAGAAAAACATATAACATTAAAAAAAATTTTCCAAAACAATACTTAGGCCTCCATATTGTCAGAATTATAGATTCTTATGGTATTTATTAAATTAGGGATTATGGCACTCTCCCCCAGGCTACTATATCTGCAAGTTGAGAATGCTACATTTTCATACACTGTCTACTAAGAGAAGAAGGAAGTGAATTTTTATTCTTTAAAAAATGTATTTTGGAGTAAATTCTTACTTTAGGCAGGACATTTCCTGCTTCTTTATATTGGAAATTCTAGGTGACTTGTCTTACTTCACTGGCAAGAGGAACTATTTATTATGTACTCTGTTAATAAAGAGAAAAAGCACAGTGTTATAGAAACACCAATATTAGGCAGTGTATTTTGGAATGACTTTAGTTTTTCAGTTTATATTCTAGAACTCAAACTCAAGGTCAAGTTCTAACAAAAAAAGCACTCATTCAGACATTAAATAAAAGGTAGTTCCTTTTTTTTTTTTTTTTTTTTTTTAGACAAGGTCACATTTCGCAGTTCCGGCTGGGCCAGAGCTCACTATGTATCCCAGGATAGCCTTGAACTCACAGTAATCCTCCTGCCTCTGCCTCCCAAGTTCTGGGATTATAGGCATGAACTATTACACTCAGCTGAATACCAACATAGTTCTACTTTACAGGACCAAAGTAAATTATACCAGTTTCCACAAATCTAAAAATGAGTTAAAATCTCCTAAAAAACATGTATCTATATTTAATAGGAATAAAATATAACTTTGTGCTCAGCTTTTGATTAGCAGAGTATGACAGATATCAAGAATTTTGTTATAAAAGGATAATTTCTACTTGCTGTGCACTATAGACAATTGACATAAGTATGGATGATATGATTGCTTTATATACTATATATAGTATGGAAGAAGTTTCATAACACACATAGTTAACTTAATCTGAAAAGAAACATAAGCTGATGGGTAAGTTATGTGCTACTAACCTGGCCTTAATTGGTCTTGTAACAATTACCTTCATTTCTTTGTGAAATATACTTAAAATATATTTTATAGTGATGAGGGTTTTTAATTTCTTTTGTCCCTTGCATTATCACTATTTTAGTAGTAGCTTGAAGTTTTTCTTGAATATTTGCTTCTTTAGCCCTTTAAAGCTAAAAGTAGTGTAATTTGTTACTTCTAAAACTAGTACTTGGAATACAGGGTTTTTAATCTTCAGAAACAGTAATGCAAAAGTGTATATTACATTGGAATACATTTCCTAAGAGTAATTTGTCTTCCTGATTATGTTTCTATAAACAAATACACAATTTTCTTTGTATTCCTTGAGAATGTACTTAAAGATAAAAGCAATCCATATATATTTCTAAAATCCATGCAGAAGTCACTCCTTTTTTAAAATATCCTTGGATAATCCATAAAAGCAATAATGCAAATTAAGCAAGTCAGAGTTGGTAGTCTATAGCAGTGGTCATTTTGTATTTGCAGAAAAAATATAAAGCAAATTCCTCTTACCTTTTGTTTTTCTATTATAAGGATCATCTTTTGGTATTTCACTGTTACATTTTTAAATTGAAATTTATCCCACTTTATGATATTGTGAAATGAATTGATACCCCAAATTCTCTCTCAGTGAGTCGCTTGTTCATGTATAAAAGCAATTGATTTTGAGTTGTATCCCAGGTCAATCTGCCAATTAAGTCTAGCAGTATTTTGAGTGAGTTTTTAGGATCTTCTATATAAAGTATTATGTCATCAGCAAATAATGGCAGGTTAACTTCTTCCTTTCCTATCTTTATTACTTTTATTTCTTTCTCTTGTCTAATTGCTATGGCAATTGTTTCCAGAACTATACTGAACAGGAGTGGTGATAGTGGACATCCTTGTCTTGTTCCTGATCTTAGTGAGACAGGTTTCTTTTTTTTTTTTTTACTATTTAGTATGATGCTGGCTGTTGGTTTTTCATAAGTAGCTTTTATCAGTTTGAGATGAAGTCCATCTATTCCAATTTTCTGTAGGAATTTGATCATGAATGGGTGCTGGATTTTGTCAAATGTTTTTCCTGCTTCTATCGAGGTGTTCATATGGCTTTTGTCCTGGCGTCTGTTAATATAGTGTATAACATTTATTGATATATGTATGTTGAACTGTCCTTGCATCCCTGGGATGAATCCCACTTGATCAGGGTGTATGATCGTCTTTATGATTCTCTGCATTCTGTTTGCCAGGATCTTACTGAGGATTTTTGCATCGATGTTCATTACGGAGCTTGGCCAGTAGTTCTCTTTTTTGGTTGGGTCTCTCTCCTCTTTTGGAATCAAAGTAATGCATGTTTCTAGAAGTGAAGTTGGAAGTATTGCTTCCTTTTGAATTTTATTAAAGAGTTTGAGAAGTAGTGGCAGTAGGTCTTTTCTAAATGTCTTGTAAAATTCAGCATTAATCCAGGACCAAGACTTTCCTTTCTCGGTAGATTTGTAATCACATTTTCAATTTCACTGATCAATATTGAGTTGTTTAGAATTTTTATGTCTTCTTCATTCAATTTTGGTAGTTCATATGTGTCTAGGAATCTGTCCATTTCTTCTGTGTTTTCCTTCTTATTGGAGTGCAAGTTTTCAAAGTAGTTATTAACTATCCTCTGTATGTCTCCTGCATCTGATTTGACTTTTCATTCCTAATTGCATGGATTTGAGCCATTTACTTTATTTTTTGACAAATGGGCTAAGGGTCTGTAAATTTTATTCTTTTTGTATCATTTTCTTAGTCTCTATTATTGCATTAATTTCTACTCTTATCCATATAATTTCCTCCCTTGTATGAGCTTTAGATTTGCCTTGCTGTTCTTTTTCTAGGAGCTTGAGGTTCAGCACTAAGTTGTTTATTTGAGCTTGCTCTGTTTTCCTAGTATGAGAATTCACTGCTATGAATTTTCCTCATAGAACTATTTTCATTGTGTTCCATAGTTCCTGTATGTTGTACTGCACTATCATTTAATTGTAGAAACTGTTTAATTTCTTGCATTACCTATTGGTTGTTCAGGAAAGTATTGTTCAATTTACATGTGTTTATGAAATTCTTGAAATTTCTTTTGGTATTCATCTTCATATTCAAGGCATTATGATCTGACAGTATACAGGGATAACTTCTATTCCTTTGCATTTCCTTAAACATGTTCTATGAACTAGAAGGTGGTCTATTTTGGAAAATTACCCATGTGCAGCTGAAAAGAATGTGTATTGTGATTTTGTAGGATGGAATACTCTGTCAACATCTATTAAGCCCATTTGTTCAAAAATTTAATATTTCATTGTTGATTTTTTGCCTAGTTGATCTGTCCACTTTGTTTAGTTTCCCCAGTGCTATTACATTAGTGCTTATTTGGCTTTTCATGTCCATTAATATTTGTTTTATATGGTTGGATTGCTAATTGGTGCATATATATTTATTTATGTATATAGGGGGAAAAGGTTGTAGAGAGAGCAGCAAAAAGGGGAAAAATGAGTATCAATATGTGTCATGTACAGATGTAAGTTCTCAATGCTAAATGTGATCATATTGTGTGTATAAAATGTACCAATAAAGTCAATTGTAAAAAAAAAAGAAAGTAAAGGATGAAAACAATTCTCCATGTGGCATGAAATCACAAAAAAAGCAAGAGTGGGTATCTTATTTGCAGAAAAAGTAGATTT
The DNA here is from genome assembly GCA_004026965.1 of Petromus typicus. Lineage (NCBI taxonomy): Eukaryota > Metazoa > Chordata > Mammalia > Rodentia > Petromuridae > Petromus > Petromus typicus. Next base: position 13,621 of record PVIR01036290.1, read on the forward strand.
CAAATTAAAAATGATTAAGAGAAACAAAGAAAGTCACTACATCCTCATATAGGAAACAAATCCAAGAGGAAGAAATAAAATTCATAAATATATATGCTCCAGTATTTGGATTTCTTTTTTAATTAAGTGTGTTTCTTGAATACAGGATACTGTTGGACCTTGCTTCTTAATCTATTTTGTCAGTTTATTTCTTTTAATTGGTCAATTGAGGCCATTAACGTTGATAGTTATAACTGGTATGTGTTGACTTGTACCTGTCATGATATTTTCCTGTTGTTGGCTCTTTTATTATTATTATTTTAAAACTTATCCCTCTGCTGTTTAATTTCTTGTCTTGCCTAATGGTTTCATTCTGGTAGGCCTCATGGAATGGTGACCCTCACTCTCTTCTAGGATATTGTTTAGAATTTTTGCAGTGCTGCTTTAATTTTCATGAAGTTTCTGAGGTGTTCTTTGTCATGGAAGTATCTTATTTCCCCATCAGTTTTGAAGAATAATTTTGCAGGATACATCAGCCTAAATTGGAGGTTGTTTTCTTTTAAGGCTTGAAACACTTCACTCCAGGCTCTCCTTGACTTGAGGGTTTATTTTGAAAAGTCTGCTGTAATTCTGATGGGTCTTCCTTTGTATGTGATTTGTTTCTCTTCTCTAACTGCTTTTAATATTTTGTTCTTCTCTGGGTTTCTGGTATCTTGACTCTTGCATGCCTAGTTGTGGACATTTTTATCACAGTTAGTTGGAGTACTGTATGCCTTACTTATCTGTATGTCAAGTTCTTTTCTCCTACTTGGGAAATTTTCTGCCATAATATCCATGAACAGTTTTTTTAATGTCGTTTGCACTACCTCTTGTTTCTTCATTGACTCCAGTCAGTCTTATGTTGTTTTTCTTTGTATCATCTAATAGCTTCTGGATTGATTTCTCATGGGCCCTTACTATTTTTTTTAATCTTTATTGGTACATTAAATATACACATCATGATTGCACTCCATAATGGGGATTTGTATCAGTATAAGACACAACTTAATTCTCATTTTTTCCCATAGCCCTACCCACCCTACCACCCCCCCATATACATAAAATTTGTTTCCTTACTTTTTTGTTACAATCTCAACATTGTCCGCTTTCACCTTATTTTACATTGAGCATTTTCTATTTCACAATATATAACATACAATGCTAGGACTCATTTACATCTTTATTTTCTCATACCAGAGAAAAGATGTGATATGTGCCTATCGGTGCCCTATTTATTTCACTTATGAGGATATCCTCAAGGTATGTCCCTTACTATTTTTAAGAAAACTTTCCTTTCCTGGTCACTAAGTGCAATCCTATCTTCTATCTGAAATTCCATCCTTGCATTCATTAGTTCTATAGCACAAGCTTTCAATAAAGTTTTTAATCTCTGAATTTCCATTTGAATCTGTTTATTGGATTCCATTTGTTTTCTATGCTGAGTTTCTATCATGTTCCTAGGGGTTTTTTTTATATTTGCCTTTCACCATGATCATGTATCATGGTGAAATGTACATGTACATGTAAATGTAAATGTACATGTATCATCATGTATCATCTCTGCTATTATCTGAGAGATCATTGCTGATTTTACATTTTCCAGATCCTCTTTTGTTGCTAGTTCAGTGAGTCCAGGTAGTTTATGTTTCAGGTTTGTTTATTTCATTGGTACCTAAATTTCCCTTTGGAGATCTGGAATTCTGGGTTTGGGTCTTATTTGGGTGTTTTTTCATTTCTAATTTTTGTTGTTGATGTTTTTGGTTTAATTCTTCAGTTGATGCTTGTAAAATGTTTATTGCAATTAACTTTCTTGCTAATATTTAGAACCCTTGAGAAATTAGTATTTCTTGGGTCATCCTCCTGATGTAATTGGCCCTTAGGCCTCTATGTATGGCCCAGCTGAACCACAGCCCCTACTCACTACATACCAAGCCAAGGCATAATTGCTGGGCTTCCTCATCATGCAGTGGTCCCTCCTGAAGTCTGGTCCCAATGCTGTGTGGGGGCTGGTATGGAGTTGCCAGGTCTCTGCATTGTCCCAGCCAAACCAACTGAGGCACATATCCCAAGGCTCCTCCTCATGCAATGGTCCCACAAAAAGTCTAGGCCCAATTCTGTGTGGAAGTCAGGGTGAAGTTACTGGGCTTCTGTGTAAGTCCCAGCAGAACTGAAACACCTCCTCACTGCGCACCAATCATGCAATGGTCCCACAAAAAGTCTAGGCCCAATTCTGTGTGGAAGTCAGGGTGAAGTTACTGGGCTTCTGTGTAAGTCCCA